>APFE030412084.1:147100-184601 GCA_000404065.3 Pinus taeda | reverse complement strand
CCCCCATTTTGAACTGGGGTCCAATGTGGCAGTACTTTTGAATATAGAAGATAATCAGGCTCCACACCCAACACATTAAACCTTGCAACAATAGTTGAATTTATATGTTACCAGGCATCTCTGAGCTACAACCTTGGAGAGTTTCTTGGAATCCTAACATAATTGGCATCATTTCTAGGGAGAGGAGATTGAAGCTCAGCTTCCTTGGGAGAATGACATAGATCCAACTTTGATGATAGACAAAGTCTGGACACATTTTTGGTTGTAATTATCTATTTGGAAACTCTACTGGAGGGCTAACCTTTTGGTGACTCCACATCATAGTTTTGGCTCAATTTGTGAGGCATACTTGGAGAAAACCTCAGAAATCACCAGCTGACCCAACAGCTGACCCTGAGAAGATTTTCAAGCAGAGAAAGACATCACAAAAGGTAGCATCAGGATCAGGTAAGCCTAAACAATCTTGTAATAGAGCATCTACATGTTGAAAATATAGCCTCTAGTGCTAGCAGTGAAGAAATATTTTCAGAGATTCATAAAGCTCCCTATTTAGTAAAGTCTCCTTTGGATCTCAGTCCAAAGGAAACCTCCCTTCCAGTCCATCATATTCCTTTAGCCTTGTCATTCATTTCTCAGCTTTCTATCATCCAAACTGCCAGTACCCTTCCATCCACCCCAATCATGGCAGGCCCACAAGCATCCACCAAAATGGAGAGAATCATAGATGCTAGGTATGGACCCCTGGTCTTGCCTATTCCTTTGAATGCCATGCCTGCAGGAGAATATCATAAATACATGCCTAAGTTCACTGGTACAGAGGGAGTAACAGCTGAAGAACACCTTGAGTCTTTTTATAGCTATGCTGATAACCTAGATATCTGTGAAGATGATGTGTGGATGAGAGTATTTTTCCAAAGCCTTGTTGGAGAGGATAGAAAGTGGTTCAGAGAGCTAACCCCTAGGTCTATAGCATACATTGAAGCATTAGATGATGTGTTTTTAAAGCATTGGGGAGATAAGAAAGATTTGCTATGTTACCATACTGAGTTTGGCAACCTGAAAAGGGAAAATGGGGAGTCATTGTCTAATTTTAATAAAATATTGAATGGTATGTATAGCAAGATCCCAGCTTAGGTGAAGCCTACCCGACCTCTGCCAAACTCACTTATG
The DNA here is from genome assembly GCA_000404065.3 of Pinus taeda. Classification (NCBI taxonomy): domain Eukaryota; kingdom Viridiplantae; phylum Streptophyta; class Pinopsida; order Pinales; family Pinaceae; genus Pinus; species Pinus taeda. The sequence goes on along the minus strand of APFE030412084.1, from coordinate 183,431 downwards.
CCAATGCCTTTGATTTTTATTTTTTCTTGCTGTTAAGAGAGAGAAGATGTTCTTCTCTAGCTGAAATGAAAGATGCAGCCTTGGAGGTGGAATCCAATATCATGGCTGCAGAGAAACTCAAAGGACATACTGATAGAAGGAGGTAGAGAGGTGAGTCTTCCTCTTCTTATGCATCTTCAGAACCCAAAATAAACAAAATGACTAAAATGATAGAGTCATTGGCTGTTAAAATATCCAAACTGAAGTTTGAGTAGAGTTCTAGGAAAGCAAGGCTTCCTAATAGATTTGCTCCTAGAAATCCAAATCCATATAGAAGAGCAAATGAACAATTGCAGATCATTCAAAGGGGCAAAGAGGCCAGTGAAGAACAAAGGGTTAAGACTCATTTCCAGAACGTAGTCATGGAGGAGGAGCAGTTTGATGAAGAGGATAAGATTCACTGCATGGAAGACAAGGGCAATGCTACCTTTTTTACATTAGCTAACTACGAGGAGTCATTACTCAGGGACCAAACCAGTCAAGAGTGGGATAGAGAAGCTATTCTACAGATTGAAGACTGGCAAAGATATAACTTGAGGTCAAGAACGAGTAATTTCAAAGAGAATCCCGCCCAAAGAGCTGTTGTCCCCACAAAGCAGCAGATCAACAAGCAAAAAAGCGACCGACAGCTAATCCCATCATCGTCAAAACACCAGCTCAAGAGGTAAGAGGCCCTGACAAGTCCCCTTCCCCTTTCATTTTTGAATCAGAAGTCTAGAAGTTAAAAATATTTGTACCTCTGATAGAACTTGCAAAGAGTGAGGTCTTTAGGAAGCCCATCCTTGATGCCCTTTATTTGAAAGCCACACAAGCATCCAATGACTATGTGAATTTACAAGATGATAAACCCGCAGTTGTACTTAGCCCAATGAGTGGTGCTGGTGTCTCCTTGATGCCCTTGATCTGAAAGCCACACAAGCATCCAATGACTATGTGAATTTACAAGATGATAAACCCGTAGTTGTACTTAGCCCAATGAGTGGTGCTGAAAGCCACACAATCATCCAATGACTATGTGAATTTACAAGATGATAAACACACAATTGTACTTAGCCCAAGGAAACTGCAGGAGCATGAGTGGTGTTGGTGTCTCCAAAACAAGAAAGCACACATCTGTCTTTTAAACTAACTTTTTAGGTCACCAACAATATAGAAAAGTATGAGGCTCTGGTATTGGGCTTAAACACTGCCAAAGACATAGGAATCAGAGACATAAAAGTGTTTGGAGATGCCGATCTCATCATTCAAAAAGTGAAGAAAACGTTCCAAAGAAGGCACCCAAGGCTAAAAGCGTACAAAGATGAGGTATGGAGACTCAAAGAATCTTTTGATAGCTTTTGTATCTCATATATTCCTAGAGTAAAAAATCAGCTTGTTGTGTTTTCTAGCATGTTCATCCCTCCCATGCCCCCTAGATTGGCTTATGAAGTCCAAGTAAAATAGAGACCATCCTTGCCTGATAAAGTTTAGCACTGGAAAGTTTCTGAGGATGATGATGAAGTGAATAGGTTTCTACAAGTCATTGATGAATTCTCTGAAACACAAATTGATCAAGAGAATGAAACCTTGGAGGAATGTCCCCAGCCCCAGCTAAGGAACTGAATTGGCCAAGACATCATTGTTCAGTTGCCTAGCAATCATATACCGGCTAGTGCCTCTAGAGAAGCTGTTTGACCATAATGATATGCCTCATAAGATTTCCCAAAAACAAAATCAGTTTGCAGTCCATAGGCATAACATAGGGAGTCCAGATCATCCAAAGTATATAAATCTATCCACCCATTTGTCTGCTGCCCAAAGTTCTGAGTACTGCACCTTAATGAAGCAATTTGCTGATGTCTTTGCCTGGGAATAAAGTGACCTTAAAACTTATGACAAAAATATCATCCAGCATAAGATCCCATTGGAGAAAGACACCATTCCTTTCAAACAGAAGTTGAGACCCATAAATCCTTTGCTCCTCCCTTTGATTGAAAAAGAAATCAAGAATTTTTTGGCTACCAAAATCATAGTTCCCCTGAGATATTCGAAGTGGGTAGCCAACTTGGTAGTGGTGAGGAAGAAAAGTGGAGAAATTAGGTTGTGTGTTGATTTCAGGAACCTAAACAAATGTTCTAGAAAGAACAACTATCCCCGGCCAAAGATGGAACATTTGCTACAGAAAGTCTTAGGAGTCAAAGTTATGTCTTTCTTGGATGGATTTTCAGGGTATAACCAAGTTGTTGTACATCCAAATGACCAATAAAATACCGATTTCACCACTCCTTGGGGCACTTTTATGTACTCCAAGATGCCCTTTGGGCTGATGAATGTGGGGGCTACCTTTCAAAGAGCCATGGATATAGCGTTTGTAGGAGAGAAGGATAAGTTTGTCCTTGTCTACCTGGATGATATAACAGTATACTCCAACAGCCATCAAGATCATTTGCAGCATTTGAAGAAAGTGTTTTTGAAGTGCAGAAGGTTTGGGATATCAGTGAACCCTAAGAAGTCACAATTTGCTTTAGAAGAGGGCAAGCTTATAGGACACATTGTTTTTGCTGCAGGTGTCAAGATTGAACCAAAGAGAGTGAAAGCGATATAGACCTTGTCTGTCCCAAGATAAAAAAAGGACATCCAATCCTTTATGGGAAAAATAAATTTTGTAAGGAGTTTTATTCCTAATTTTGCAGAATTGGTAAAACACATCACCTCTATGCTGAAAAAAGGATCAGAGATCAAGTGGACTGATGCAGCAAGAAGATCTTTTGAAGCCATCAAAAGAGCTATTATGGAACCCCCACTTTGATCAGCCCAGACTATTGTAAGGAGTTCCATATCTTCTCCTTTGCTTCCGATGACACCCTAGCAGTAGTCTTATTGCAGAAAGATGATGGGGATTAAGAGCATCTAGTGGCATTTTTTTAGCAAAACCTTAAGGGATGCTGAACTAAGGTATGATATTATTGAAAAACAGGCTTATGCTCTTATCAAATCCTTAAAATCTTTCCGAATATACATTCTGCACTCCAAGGTAATTGCACATGTGCCCTCTGCTTCAGTAAAAGATGTCCTAACGCAGCCATATGTTGATAGAAGAAGGGCTAAATGGATTGCAAAGCTTATTGAATTCAACATAGCATTGAAGCCCACCAAGCTTGTCAAGGACCAAGGCCTTGCTCAGCTGATGGCTGAAGAAAATTGCAAAATTCTTGACATAAACTACATGGGTACAAATTCAGAGGATGGACGACAGGAGAAGCAACATAGGGCATGACTAGTTGTTAGCTGAGAATCTAGCTTCTTGTGAATGGTATTCTAGAATAGCTCAATTTTTGCTGAAGCTAGAAGTTCCTCCAGGCCTTAGTTCAAGCCAGGCTAGGACTATTAAGCTCAGAGCAGCCCAATTCTGTATTCATGAAAACTTGCTTTATTGGAGGGACCCATCAGGAATCCTCTTAAGATGTCTGAACAAAAAACAATCTGTGGAGGTCATGCATCAGTTTCATTCCAGCATTTATGGAGGACATCACTATTGGAAAGCCACAGCACACAAGATCCTCAGAGCTTGGTATTATTGGCCCACTCCATTTTTTGATGTCTTTTCATTTGTAAAATCTTGTGATAGGTGCTAGAGGTTTGAAGGAAAACAACAGTTGAAATCCTTACCCTTGAAGCCAATACATGCCAGTGGCCCTTTCTAGCAGTGGGGCTTAGATTTTATAGGGGAATTAATCCACATTCTAGTGACCAACACAGATGGATCTTAGTAGCCACTGATTACTTCACTAAATGGATTGAGGCCATCCCTACTAGGAACGCTGATCACCATGTTGTCATGAAGTTCTTGACAGAAAACATTTTCACCGGGTTTGGCTGTCCACACAAATTGGTTACAGACAATGTAGCAGCCTTTAGGGCAAAAGAGTTGGTGAACATGTGCGATTCAATGGGCATTAAGCTAGTGCATTCCACCTCATATTACCCTCAAGGTAACGGTCTAGCAGAATCATCCAATAAGAGCCTGATAAGGATAATAAAAAAGCTATTGGAAGACAACAAAAGGAACTGGGATTAAATTGAAGTTTGCATTGTGGGCTGACAGGGTGACCACCAAGAAATCCACAGGGAATTCTCCGCTCAAGCTGGAATATGGCACTGAGGTTGTATTCCGAATCCAATTGACCCTCCCTGTGGCCAACTTCTTGCAGGAAGAGCAGAACAAGGAAAATGACATGGCAAAGAGGATTAGTGACTTAGCTGAAGTGCATCAAATCAGAGATCAATTGATTGAAAAGTATACAACACATCAAAAGAGAATCAAGGAAGCTTTTGACGAGAAGGCAAAGATGGACAATTTTCAAATCAGAGACTTGGTTCTTAAATGGGATGCACTGAAGGAAAATAAAGGAAATCATGGGAAGTTCGATGCTCTGTGGACTGGACCTTTTGTCATTGCTCAGGTCTAGGGGAACAACACTTTCATGCTGCAAAGTATGGATGGAGGAACATTTTTTGATGGCCCAATCAATGGGCGGTTTTTGAAATTTTATGTTAATTAAGGCCTTTAGGCCTCAGCATTGTAAATATGTTATTTTTAGAAGTTTTAGTGTAGGCTTAATTAGACTCCATGGCTAATGGAACACTACGGAATATTGTTGAACTTGTTTTTGTATGAAAGGCAGTGGTCTATGGTTCTTGAAATCTCGCAGGGAGGCTTTCATCCCCAGAAGGAGCCAGTGTTAGCTCCACTGTGCAAAGCTAACTTTATAAGGTCAGAAAGAAGCGTGGTCTATTTGGTTGTGTACAAAGGGGGCTCACATTGGTCACTTTTCCCTTTTTTCCTTCACCCCGCTCACCTCTAAACCTTTCCCATTCCCTAAATAAACCTTCTGAAATCTGACAAAGTCCCTTTTGGCCCCAGCTCTAAGCACAAAGCCCAAACCAACCATAAAACCTTAACCATACGCCCTCACGCGCTCATTAACCCCTCATCGCTTTCCCGTCATTAATCATTCCCTGACAATCTAACGGCCCACATCACACCTGATCAAGGTGACCCGCTCGACTATTTTCCACCATCAGATCATCTCCGCCAGATCTGACGGTCTTCGCATACATCACGCATGAAACTTGATCGAGCGATAGTGCGTGATGAGAGTGGTTTTTCTCTCTCATCCACTTCTATGTGTCGATCATTGAGTGGAATCGCTCGACCCCGGGCATTTACCACTTAGCACCTAAAAGCGACGCAATGAAAACCGTTACCGCCTGACCAAACCGCCCTTGCCCATTAAACGCCCATGCAACTCCATCACCTGATGACCGTTTGATCTGTCCACTAAAGATCCAATGACCCTAACACACCCCGCTCCCATATTGACTGATAGCCTTTGCTGAGCCAGTTCCGCCGTCCATTTCCCCAATCCGATAGTCATCCTTCTCTCTCATCCCAACTGTCCGTGTACCCATGCATCCCACGTCCTTGACCATTCTGTTGCTTGAAGAAGGAGAGGACCAACTCTGCCAGGATCAGTTACAGTGATATCCCCAACAACCACATTAAACAGAAAGCATGGCCAAAAGGAGAAAAGGACATAGCACGGCTTTGTAACAAAATTTATCAGCCATGGACTTCACTGCTTTGAGCATTCCAACTGCCTAAAGGACATCACAACAGTTGTATAGATCAGATTTGCCTAGTGAACCAAGCAACCTCATCTAAAGAATCCATCAAACAACTAAATGCAGTTGGTGGTCAATTATGACCCCTCCATACCTAAACGGCTAGGTGCCATTGTAATGTAAATTTATAAATACCCAGGAGCAAGATGTAATCAGGGTTGGCATTTGATGTAAGGTTCAACTTCTGGAGACTGTAGACACTTTGTCGCTTGCAACGTCTCAATACAAGCTTCTTTTGCTATTAATTGCTCACTGTCCATTTTCCTCTGTTCTAAGCTTGTGCCTGATGTACTGTGTTCTGGATCTCTTAATGTTTAACACTAGATAACTGTCATCTTATCTTTGTGTTAGAATGTTGAATGCATCATAGAATAGGTTACTCAGGTTTCTTTCTATCTAATGCAGGAGAGTTGTCGTCCTGTCTTTGCATTAATAGATTAGATTTGCAGGTTTCTATACTAGTTGCAGCCGACCATCACACGGTCTTGTGTATATGCTGGTGTGGTTAGTATTCTCCATATTCACCTAATATCTAAATTGTGAGCATTGATGGTCTAAAGCCTTGTAATCTGAGGGTGTTCATGCATGTATGGAGTGAAACAAAGTAGAAGTGGTTATCTGGCTTGGACCAAACCATCATTCCTTCCATTAAACCTTGCAACAATAGCTGAATTTATATGTTACTAGGCATGTCCAAGCTACAACCTAGGAGAGTTTCTTGGAATCCTAACAATCACCATCTATGAGATTGTGTGCATAGGAAAATTATGTTGTTGCAGTACATTCTGACAAAGGAACAAGATGTTGATATTTTGACAAAGGCCTTGTCAAGAGGGAAGTTCGAGTTCCATAGGTGTAGGATAGGGGTGGTTGATAATCCCTTTCTTGCTGAGAGGGAGTGTTGAAAATGCAGCAAGAAAATATCAGTTTGACTTTTCTTTGGTCAAACTAGAGAAAATTTGAATTTCTATTTCAACAAAAATCTTGGAGGTAGTTAGCTGAGGTGACATGGCACTTGTCACTTAGTTAAATCAGTTAATTTGAGTTTGGGGAGCTTGATTTTAGTTCAATACGTTTGATTGCTAATTTGTAGTAATCTACTTCAGTTAATTTGATTTATCGTCATTTTAACTAGTCTAATTGTCAGAAGAACTCGTGGAGGTCAAGTTGTGGAAGAGGAACTTCAAGCACACTCAACGATCAACCAGTTAACTGATCAATCAACCCAAAACAATTGTTGCATGCAGAGAATTCGAGTTATATTCCAAGGTAATGTACTATTAGTTGTATCATATTCCAATGTGTGCATGTAGTCAGAGGAAGGACCCAAGGGAATTGTGCAATTCAATAGTGGGAAATTCCTAAATAATAGGGGCCAATTTCCTAGTGGAATAGTGCAAGGAAATATGAGCTTGGAGGGCTTGAAAATTGGTTGCCTAATTTCCTAGAGGAATAGTGCAAGGAAATATGAGCTTGGAGGGCTTTAAAATTGGCTAAGTGTTGGGAAAAGTCAGTCAGCCAGGTTGAGGGATATACTATACAATTACAAGGTGTGCTCAGGCTTGAGCAAGCACGTGTATTTCTTCTCTATTCTCTGACTAATGCAATATAGATAGTAAGGGGTTTTGAGCAGTTTATTTTCCCTAGATAAATATATGTGCATGTGTGACGTTTCCCTTTGCATGTATATGATTTTTGTTCTAGATGGTGAATTAACATCCATAGATCAGTAGAGTAGCTTCAAGTCTTGTGATTTAATAAATTTCATGAGCAGTTTTGAATGTACATATTTTACTCTACAATAGAAGACTAACTAGAAATGCTATCGGATGGATATCTACTTGGAAAAATGGGCCAAAAGGTCATTTTTTTCCTTAGGAAATGTTAGGAGAGGTCCACCCAAATTCCTTCTCCTCTCATCCATTCCATTAAGCTAATTCCATCCTTAGGATTCCACCTCTGGCCATTAAAAAAAAACACAGAACAAAGGACTCTACCTTCACTCCTTTTCACAACTTTCACCACCTTTGGAAGTTTATGATCCTGTCCCCAAACTCACTATGCTTTGTCCAAGTCACTTAATGAAATATGAGGTTTAAGAAGGAACTATGTGACTGCTACATGAAGGAGATCACTCTTGTAGTAGCCCACACATATCCAACAAGACCATAGACCAAGGACTGTTACAGCTCTAGAATGAAGAGTTGGCCAATATGAAGCATCAGGAGGTCATCCCTGAGGCTTATAGAAGTTACACCATCCCTAAGGAGAAACTACAAGGTCACCAATCCACTCCAACAACATCAGATCGAATACTTGAAAAAGACTTGCATGGAAGAGAGATTTCATCAATCGACTATGTCATCATATTTTTTTGGAAAGAAGACATGTGCATAAGAAAGACAAAGGAAGTTAACACCTTCAGAAAGTAGTTGATCGATCATTAAGTTCAAAAACAATATGCATGCATATCCAACAACTCAACATCACAAGTAGGCTCAAGTATGACACCCATCACCTCTTCTCTATGCACATAATGGTAAGGAGATGTGTTTAATGAACGAGAAAAGAGTTTTTATGGGATGGAGTTGGCCAGTAAAATTGGACACCTTTGATTATTAAATTGCAGTTCACTGATCCACCCATGCAACGTGGAAAATTCAAAGTAGGGGGAATGATAATTACTAGGAGTGGGGACAACAACCAAAAGAGGAAATTCATGCAAAGGCTAGGTCACCAAGTGCTCCTAGACGATTACCATAAAAGAATAAAAGGACAAGGCTTGATTTCACTTGCACCAATGTTCATTCCCAAGAAACAATTGGAGAGGTCCATCAAGGCACTGAAGGACAAACTAGATACTACTAGAGGCTGCCTAGGGTGCAATAGGACTGCTACTGGCTAAGTTTGCAAGTGCTACTGAACTATATACCACTGCTTCAGGACTACCTAAATTTCTATAGGAACGCAAAAGAGGTGATATAGGGATGAATTAAGAGGAGAAAAAGGAGCCCAGACCACCAAGAATTTTCCTTGAACCCCCATGAACATAAAGAAGTCATCTTGAGAAGGGTAAGTGGCCTCCTCCCTCCTCACTTTCCATACAATTGCATCTGGAATTTTCCTTGCTATAGGCATATTGTAGAAAACACTTGTGCAAGTAAATTCTTTTGAAAATTTATTTTATCACATAAGAGAGGAAAGGAAGGAGCAGAGGATTTTTTTTTTCACTACAGAAAAGGGTATCAAACTTCTCCTTCTCTTACACAAAAAGAAAAAAACATTAGGCACCCTATCTCTACCTCTGCATCAGAGACTTCTCAGAGGAAAATATTGAAAAATTTCGTTCATATAACTTAAGGAAGGAGTAGTAGGATCCATGAGGGGACGTTTCAATTGAAGAGAACCCATAGGCATCAAAATAATCCAACATCCTCCTGTTAGAGATATTTTTCTGAGACATCAGTGGATGGGGTTCTTTTAGCAATTAAAGGGGTATGATGATGAGGTAACCCATGAGTTTTCCATGGCCCTCAATTCTTATGGAGAAGACAATGATACCACTGTTTTTAGGGGAATTTCCATCCATATTAACATATATCTCATCATCAGAGTGACCACCATACCCTTAGGAGTTAGATGGGGCAAAGAGGATATGACAATAAATGTCACAGTCAAGAAAAAATTCTTCCTCCCTGAAGAGGATCCCGTTGAAGATAAAAATGGAGTGAGAAGAGAGATCCTCCCTTAACCCTGGGACAAAGTAGCCTATAACATTCTCAAGTACATATCTTGTGAGGGGAGGTTGAGTATTGTGTATGACTATCAATTTATGCTACTCCATGAGCTAAGGTTCTAGACAAATTTACCAATTCCAAAAAGGCTCAGTGTTCCACATTTCCTCTTTCAGTCCATCATTGAAATGATCCAACAAGTAAGGGAAGGGAGGCACTAGCACATTGCCCATCATTTTCTCTTCAAGCTCATTGTCATGAAAGCCCTAATCTATCTTAGAAGTCCTGTGTTGTGGGATGACTTTGTGGACATGGATATGGAGGCATTCATTGAGACACAAGCCCTTACCTCCACACAACAAGAAGAGACACCAACATCTAGTGTTGGGGGTAGAGAAGAAGAGTAAAAGGAAGAAGAAAGGACAAAGGAATAATAAAATATAGAGGAAGAAGAGAGAGGAGACCCCTGAGGAACCTTCTATATCTCAAAGGATAAGAAAACAAAGGAAACAAATAAGCCTCTTACCAGGGAACATAGAACAAGAGGTGGCTGCTACTTTGGCCACACTTAGCACAACTACTAAGCCCAAGAGAAGGAAACCCATGAAATTCCCCTTGTACTTTAATAAGAGAAAGAGCACCAGGATAAATCAAGGGAAGCCTCAACCTCCTTCAGCAATCCCTATCATCATTGATGAGTTAGCCAACCAAAAGAAGAACTGGGACCTGATGATGGGAAGATTAAGCAGGTCCCCCTAAAGGCAAGGATAAAAAAAAATTTTACTCATAGGGAGGCCCACCACTAGAGAAGTGATGAGTGCCAGTATTGTAGCAAGGATGCTACAACTCCTGGGCTACCAGCTTTACTTATCAACCTGGGGTTTGTACAAACTTGGAGGTGACAGTGTTATATGCACAAGTAAAAGTGAAGGTCCTACCTGTTGTCACTATTCATCTAGCAAGAGACCCCTGGGGTTCCAAGCTAGACTTCTATAGATTCAGAAGAATCTTGATTCTTTGATGGAAGAGGAGAAAATCTATTCTAAGAGAGCTACATTACTGCAGTAATGAAGAAAACAACATGTAATGCTAAATCACACCATATCCTAATTAACCATTTAAACAGCTATGCTAAGCAGAATTGTTAAATCATAACTAACCTAATGCTACTATCTAAGCTACAAAAGTAAGGAGCATCAAACCATACTAATGTGTAAGCAAGAAAACTAAACTAAATCTGTTTTCACTTTTTTGGTTTTTTAGGCAAAATCAAGTATGCAAATTAATTGTTCTTGTGGATGTGACAGGTGGATGGAAGGTGATTGAGGATGGATAAAAGGCTTATTGAGTGGTTGGATGGTGTGGAAGGGTCATAGGAGGCTTTTTGTGACTTGCTAGAGGTTCCCCATCAATTATGCCTCAAAACAGGCCGTTTTAGGAAAACCTACATGATGTACTAGAAACCTACATGATGATCCTGTAGAAATTAAAGGAAACATACAGGATATGACCGAGAGCTAATTGTGAGGTGTTGGGAAGCTTAGAAAAGGTGTGTGATGAGTGGGATGGGGTGTTAGAAGGTCTAGGAACACTCAGGAGTCAATATCCAAGATCAGAGATGGGTAGATTCGCTCAACATATCTAGGGTAATTTTAATGAAAAATAACAAAAAAACTAGTGAAGGTGATGGTGGAACAAGAGATGGCTAGGGTGGATGAAGTGGAAGGTGGCTACTGGGATGGATTTTGGGTCTCCTCCTTAAGTACCTATTTTTCTTAAGACATGTGTGTTTTCCAAGAACTATGCTACAAGATACATTTTCATAAACTAGAAAAGAATGAATCAATTGTCTATATTATGCATGAAGAAAGTGCTGAAGGGAATGAAAGCATGAGTGAGATCTTATTGCAGAAATGGAGTAATGGAAAAGGATTACAATGAATTCAACCAAATGCTGAATCGAGACAACAAACTCCAAATCTCATGCAAGAACTAGAAATCTATGTTTTTGGGGTTGTTGAGGAGTCTCTTCCTCAAGTCATGGTCCTAGAGGGAGGAAGTGAGGCCGAGACCCCTGATGACAACCTTATGGTGATCCTTTTTCTCCTTGCTAACCTGTTAATTGAAAGAAGGCACAAATGGAAGAAAATTAACATACAACCAATTTAATCTACACCGTTGTAATGGAATGGAGCTACTAAGCAAATGAACAATTAAACTATGAGTCTATGCTAGTATACATGTATGATAAAGAGGAGCCTTGGCTACTAGGGTTGGGCCCTAACCCAAGAGCTTCAGCCCTATGAGTTAACTCAGTGCTGGCTCAAAACAAAACTCATTCTTATTATCAAAACAATGGATTACATCAAAATCTGTCACAAGTCTTGCAGCTCGAAAATAGAGTAGAGTTTTACAATAAAAAATCTAAATCCTACTAAGGTCCTAGGCCTCTCTACTTATACATCTTAAGTATCCAATGACTTCCTTAAAATTAGGGAGGCTCGGCTCCCAAACTCAAGATAAACTAGTGCTTTGTCTTTCACTTGCTCGACTACCTTCTAGTCCTCATGATTTGGCTATTTGCACTCCGAGCTGATGGAGGAATATTCGAATGGAGGGGTAGTAAATGAGGAGGATTTTCCTCCTATAATTCCTCTCCCTTTTCCCATTCGAGTTTTGACCAAGGTCTTTGCCAAAATTCCTTGCTTTTATCCTTTAATCTTGCATTAAAAGAACATTAGTCCACAAAGCAAAATATCCAACTCTAACTCATCTCATAAACAAAATATAATCAAAAGTATGCAATAAGTTATGAGAATAGTTGGTTTGACTAAGCTAGGAGGTGAATTAAGGCCCATATAATTACCCAATGATGAGGCTCATCACACCCCCTAATGAAAGTGTTGCTCATCCTCTGAGCAACTTAGTCAATATCCATGTCCTTCATGGCTCTGGTAGCCTCTCTAACATCCCATGCCTTTGTTGTGGTCTCTTCTTCTTGTTCATAGAAGCTTTCTTTCTTTTATACTTCTTTCCACTGCCTCTTTTCTTCTTCTTCTCTTCTCCCTTCTAGCATCCCTAGGAGTAGTGGTGGACTGAGTTTTAGGCCTATCCAATTGACATTCAACCTTTGCATTCATTTCTTATACATAGGTGTCCTGTTGAGTGCCTCTCTCAACCTTTGAGGAGAGTGATATTATCTTATCTTCAAGCTGTGTGGTAGTGTGTTCCATCTCCTTAGGCAGACATGTATACTATCATCTCCTAGCAGCCTAAACGTATCCTCAAAATGTAAAATTTCTTGCTCTTAGGCAACAAGATATCTAGGTGCCAACTGAAAATCATTTGCAATCAAATTATGGGTGTTGATTAGGGCCATGGGATTTGATTGTTCAGATCTGATGAAAAGAGGTTCATTTTGCTCTCTAGCCAATATTATTTTCATCTATGCAGCTCTTGACTCCTCATGGTTCATCCATGATGCCAAATCCATTAATTGTAGATCTCCTAGCTTGGAATTAGGGCCCCAAACATTCATGTCAGTGAGGGCCATGTTGTGCAAATAAAACTCAACCATTTTGGCCCTATCCTCTAGTGTACTTTGATCGCAAAGATAAATAAACTTCTTGTAGTCCTGAAATGGCACGATGCCCCTTTGTGCTAGTGTTTTAATTTGAAACTGCAACCATTTTTCTTTGAGGTAAAGAGCATAGGATTTAGCTGGAATACTACAATGGATGGCCTCCAAGGAGAGGTTGGCCATACATGCTACTTGGTTCTCTCTTTCCTGTAGCTATCTCCTTAGCCATGCATTTTCTCTCTCAAGTTGACTTCTCATGATTGCTTCTATATCCCTTAAGCCACTTAGTTCTTTTCCCATTTCTTTGGGTATCTCTTCCATGTGCCCAATGTCTTCCACCCCTTTTGACTTAGCGATTTGCATCCATTGTTGGGTTCTGGCCCTCTCATTCTCAAGTTTGAAAAACAATGGGATGGAAAATTTTTGAGGTATTATCCTGTCTCCTTCAATAAACCGGTAATAGGAGACTAGGTTAGGTTGGGGGCTTGGTTCCTTTGCCTTTGGGTCTTATTCTTTTGTTTCTTGCTACTCCCCTACCTTGCTTTACAATTTCTATGCTTCCTGTAGGTTTTGTTGTGGATCTTGTAGGATGGCCTTACCCTTTGAGGAAGTTGATCTAGTACTAGGCCTCCTTACATAGGTGATTGGTGACTTAGGGGAAGGCATTTTGTCTCTTTGTGTAGGGGAATCTTCAATCTCAATAGGAATTTTTGTTGATATTTGTGGCCTCCCTTGTTTGATTCTTGTGCTCTTTCTTGTTTTGAAATATAGTGTTGTTTGCCTCCTTCTTTTTCCTTTTTGCTTGAATGGGGTGTTGAGAGCAGTGACGGTAGCTGCTGCCTCCCTCTTAGTGGCCTCTTGGAGACACCCTAGGTGACTCCTCCTTATGTTCTTTCCATTATGTTTCAATGCCTTCTTCCTCTTCATTTTTCCTGTCTTCTTCCTCTTGAGGTTCTTCCTCATCTCCATCAGTTTCTTCCTTAGTTTCCTCCTCTGTTTCATCATCATCCTCCTTCTCTTCTCCCTCTTCTTCTTATGCTTCATCATGTTCCTATGTGTCATCTTCTTCTTCATCCATCTCATCCTTATCTAGCTCTGTATCTTCCTCTTCCTGTTTTACTTCCTCCTCACTGACAGAAGGACTAACATCATAAGTGAGGGTTTTGATGTCATCCTTTGCTGGCAAGTCTCTAAAGACTGACCATGTTATAGGGATTTTGAGGTTTTGGAGGGTATCTTCAATGAGGATCCTAATCAACCCATGGTGAGCCAATTGTTGGGAATTCCCTTCCTTCACTTTGTTGCTAGAGTCTATGAGTGATTGCATCAAGAAATAAGGTATGATGAGTCTTTGGTGAACTGGTGTTTCTACCACAAATATTAATTCTTCGAGGATCCTAAAATGATAGCCATAAACAACACTATATATATCCTCACATGAGATATATTTGATGAGTTGGTAGCCTACCTCACTCCATGGGTATGGCAGACTTCCCCTCCTTACTCCATTTTTTTCCTCAGTGGGCTCTTCACCTTCTAAAAAGAATTTCCTTTTTGCCACTTGACTGTCTCCTTTGTCTTCTTTTCTCCATGGAATTCCTAGGGGAAGTGTGATGACACTATTGATAAGCTCTGGGGTGAGATCTATAGTGAGGCCCATAACTAAAGCAGCGGCATGGATTTTGCTGTGTGGAGTGAGCAAATTCTTGAGCCACCTCATCATCATACCCTATGAATTTTTCAAAAAACCCCATCCAGTTGTGTCTTGTAAATATTTTAAGCACCTGGGGGTGTTTTTGTATCCTCATAGTGTTTGTGGGCTCTCTCCTATTAAACCCTCCTATCATCTTGTTGGTGAAGCTTGAGGAGAAAATGAGAGGGTTGACACAATTTTTTTTAATGCAGGAGGGAAACTGAGTTGACTGCATATGTAATTCACCTCTCATAGTGGCTAAATTCCCTAGATTTTAGAGTATTTTTGGTTCATTTGCTTGTAAATGGGGATGGAATTTTAGAGCCTACCTCTTTAGAATGGTGGCAGTGGACTTGAAATATTCTCTGCCTATCCTGTAGACTGCCTCTGTGTATCCTGTAGACTGATCTTGTAGACTGTATCATGTACAAATTCCTGTGCATGCTCCTATAGGAATTTCTATGCAAAATGATGGATCCTTGCTTCCGGTGGGTGGCTAGACTTATGAGAGCGACTTGAGTGAGGGAGTTTCGAGGAGGTGGAAAGCATGAATGCATGCAAATAATGTTTTATTTCCCTTTATGGTGTTTTGAGGTGAGGTGGTGTGCTGGCAGTAGAGGTACGTTGCCATTTTTGGACCGTTGGTCCCCACTACCACCTCATCATTTTCCACTCCTTGTAATTAGCTCCCACCTTGTAGATTTGTAGTTTAACCACTTCTTGTCCTATTCCTCCTCTGTCTTTGAGTTGACTGCAGCGACATGTGAGAAGACACCCGGTTCTGCATGTGCTGTATGGATGAAGGTGGCCAAGTTAACTGGCCACCTTTTCATTTATAAACCAACTATTTCTTAACCCTTACAACTTTTGATTAAATGATGCATATGAGTGAGAGAGTGGGATAATTACCTATGGTTTCGATGCCATGCTGCAGTTGTCCAAGATTAGAGGTGCTAGGTTGTTTATTTGTTGCATGCCATTCTTCTTCCTCCTCTTGCTATCTACTAATAGTTTCTTGGTTTTTGTAGGTATCTGTGACTGAAGATCTGATGTTACTGCTACTATGGAGCTCTTGGATCATCCTAGTGAGGACCTGTTGCTGGTGATTGGCATTCTGTGGGATAGGCTTGTACAGGATTTCCTACAGGATGTCCTGTAGCTGCTTCTCCCTAATAATTCTTTAATCATGTTGTTGGCTGGGGCTGTGAGGATGGTGTAATGGATGGAAAGAAGGAGTAGGATTTTGTGTAGAGAAAAGGACAGTCAGGTAATGTTCTTACTCCTCTCTGTTTTCCTCTTTTTTCTTTCTCCATGACTGGCATAAATTGTTAAAACTAATCCTTTTTTTTTTTGTTTTGGATGGTGAGTGTAGGGATGATGATGGTGGATGAGGTGAGGTGTTGAATCATGCATAGGGTGAATTTTAGGTACCTAACAAACCTACCATGTGCCCTTAGATTGCTTCATGTAGGTTTTCCAGGCCACTGTAATTCCTACAAGATCATCCTGTAGGTTTTCAGGGGATTCTGTAGGAATACAGGGGATCCTATATAAAACATAGTCTTTGCATAAATCGAAGCATGGAGTGGAAAAAATGATAAAAATGATGGAGGGATGCATGGTAAAGAGTGGAGGATATGAATATGTGTGAGGCAGGGTTCCGTTTGGATTCTCTTTTTTCTCCTTGACTGTGTTTCTCACCCACCTGCAAATAAAAATTATATATTTTTTTCTCTTATTTTTTTTTTGAAAAACAACTAGGCTGCCTAAGAGAGGTTTTCACGTAGCCATTTGCCTTGGGTGCCTCAAGGAAGGTTTTCACCCAGGGATCTTCTTATTCTTTTTTCCTATTTTTTTACATCATTGGGTTGCCTCATGATGTTTTCAACCTGAGTCCTTATTCTTTTTTTTTTTTTTTTTTTTTGCAGTGACTTGATGAGGGAGGAGCTGGAACTTGCTCTGTCATCATCATTGTTTTATTGATATTGTCAATGAACTCTTGTTTTGATAAAGGTCTCTTGTACATTTTCAATTGACCATTCCCATTAACAAGCAATGAAATGGCTTCTTCATCTATAGTTCTAATTTCAACTGAACCAATATCATGGCATCTTTCCACAACATAAGGTCTAATCCATCTTGTCCTTAGCTTGCCCTTGAAGTCTTTATACCTAGAATCATATAAAAATGCCCAATCACCCTCCTGAAATTGCTTCTCCTTAATATGTTTATCATGCTAGATCTTCCTCTGAAGCTGAACTATCTCTATATGTAGGAGGTTCTACATTCTGAATTAATCCAAGCCATTCAATTGGAACAATCTCTCTTTTTGTGCATCACTGAGATCCAAATCTAATTGGGCTGCCATCCTCAATGTGTTAAATTCAAACTCAACAGACAACAAGGATTTTTTCCCATAGACCAACTCATAGGGTGTAAATCCAGTGGTGGTCTTCCATGTGTTATTATAGGCCCAGGTGGCCTCAACCAATCTTTCTACCCAATCCTTCCTACTGCCGCTCACTACCTTTGTTAAGATGCCCTCCAGTGCCCTGTTGGTCACCTCCACTTGCCCATTAGCTTGTGGATGATAGGGAGTGGAGGTCTTATGCTTGATTTTGTGATGGATGAGTAGTTCTTCAATCATGTTGGAGGTAAACTGGCTACCTTGGTTTGTTACTAGCTCTCTAGGGTACCCAAATTTGTAGAATACATTCTCCCTTAGGAACTCAACCACCTTCTCTTCTGTTGCTGCCTTAATTGCCTTGGTTTCATCCCACTTGGTCAAATAGTCAGTGCACACAATAATGTACTGTTTTTGCTTTGAAGGAGGGTTGATAGGCCCAATGAAGTCCATGCCCCACTTGTTAAATGGCTTGAAAGTCACTTGAGCCTGTAGGGGCATTTCATCTCTTGGAGTAGGCTTTCCCATCCTCTTGCACCGATCACACTAACTAATGTACTTTTTCACATCTTGATGAAGAGTGGGCCAATAATAGCCTTCTTGTAACACTTTGAATGCTGTCCTTTTTGTTGCAAAGTGACCTCCATAAGGCCCATCATGTTAGGTCAGAAGGATGTGAAAAAATTTATCTTCCCTTACACACCTTCTCAAGATTTGATCTAAGCCAAGTTTGAAAAGATTGCCCCCAATCCAGGTGAAGGGAGTGCTTTTCTTGACTATCTTGCTCTTTTCTTTGGACAGTAAGTTTGGTGGGAACTATGCTAATACCAAATAGTTTGCTATATTAGCAAACCATGGAGAGAGAATAAAATAGCAAACAAGTGCTTGTCTGATAACTGGTCATCCACCATTCCTTCTTCACCTGTAGGTAGATTCACCCTAGATAAAAAGTATGCAAAAACATTTTCCTTACTAGGCTTATCAACAATGGTTAGATCAAACTGCTGTAATAAAAGTAACCATATTATAATTCGAGCTTTCACATCTGGTTTTTTCATTAAATATTTGATTATAGCATGGTCAATATGCACAAAGGTTTGATAGCCTGTAATGTAATGCCTGAATTTGTTTAATGAATGCACAATAGCCAGGAGTTCCTTTTCAGTCACTGTATAATTTAGCTCAGCCTTTGACAAGTTCTTATTGATAAAATATACATCATAAGGCAGTTTTTCCTGTACTTGGCCTAAGGCTGCTCCTATGGCTTTGTGTGAGGCATCAACATGAATATGAAATGGGAGGGCCCAATTTGGGCCTCAGAGAATTGGTGCAGTGGTTAACTTACCCTTTAGAATGTCTAAGGCCTCTTGACATCTTTTTGACCATATAAACTCAGAATCGTTGGCCAACAACCAAAATAAAGGAGAGGTCAACTTGTTGAAGTCCTTTATGAACCTTCGGTAGTATCCAGCTAACCCTAAGAAACTCCTGATATCTCTCTACTTTTATGGAGGTGGGACCCTTTGGATGATTTCTATTTTGTTCGGGTCCACCTGCAGTCCTTGCTGAGACATTGAATGACCTAGCATAGTCCCTTCAGTGCTTAGGAATTCACATTTTTCAAGACCAAGAGATAGGTTCATTTCAATGCATTTGTGCAGTACGTTGCCTAGGTTAGTGAAGGCTTCTTGAAAATCATAGCCATAAGGTGTAAAATCATCCATATAAATTTCCACCACATCATGTACTAATTCGACGAAAATACTCAAGATTTCTCTTTGGAAAGTGGCAGGAGCATTGCATAGGCTAAAAGGGAGGGCCCTATAGGCAAAAGTACCCCAAGGACAGGTGAATGTGGTCTTATCCTAGTCTTCTGGGTAGATTTGGATTTGGTTGTACCCACTGAGTCCATCTAGGAAAGAAAAAAACTTTTTCCCTGTCGGGTCGTCTAACACTTGGTCAATGAAGGGAAGGGGAAAATGATCCTTCTTTGTGGCTTTGTCAACTCCCTGTAATCGATAAAAATCCTCCACTTACCATTTTTCTTAGGAGCTAACACTAAAGGAGAGACCCACTTACTGTCGGAGATAGGGTAAATGAATCCTGCATCTAGCAGTTTTGCAGTTCTTCTTTGACTATATCTTAAAGAGTTCAATTCATCCTCCTTTGTGGTTGTTGGAACATCTTGCAACCTTCTTTGATGTATATGTGGTGAGTACACAATGAGGGGTGTAATCCCTTCATTTCCTTGTAATTCCAAGCGAAGGCTTCTAGGTTTTATTTTAACATGTTGAATAGCTTTTCCTCTTCAAGAGCAGAAAGGGATGGATTAATTTTCAAGGTTTTCTCTAGGCCAAATTCTATGGTTTTGACAAGGAGTGGTTGGAATTAGCCAAGCATAAGTCAATTGGATGATTGTTCTGGGTTTCCCTTACTTCTTCTTCTAATGGTAACAAACCAGGAGTTGGACTTTGGAGCAGATGTTCAATCAAGTCATCCTCATCTTGTTTTCCTCCTCCCATGGTTGCTTCTAAAGCATAAAGTTGGGTGGAATAAACCTCATTTTATTCCTCCTCCTCCAACCATAAAGGAAATCATGCTCTAGAGAAGGTTGAGAAGGAGGGTATAGGACTAACTGCTTGGACATATGCTTGTTCTTGATGGTCATATTCCCAGGTCTGCAACTAATGTAAGAATCGGCTGTGGCCAACCATGGCCTCCCAAGGATGAGAGAATAAACAATGAGCTTAGCCTTAGGCTAGAGAACTAGAAAATCTGTAGGGTACTCCTAGGAGTCAATGGAGACCATCACATCCTCCACAATTCCCTCAAGGGTGACTGTGGAACGGTATGCAAGTTGTAGAACTATTGTGGTCTTCCTCAATGACCCTTGGAGGTTGAGTTTGAGCATGGTGTCCTTGGTCATCACATTAATGGTAGCCCAAATATTGATCAGAGTGTGTGGGAAAATGGTACCATTTATGTGCACATCTACTATAGGGCTTCTAGGGTCCAAATATTTCAGACATATTACCAGTCCCAACATTAAGTCGGACAGCTGCCCAATGACATTAATGGTAGGGGCATCCCTTTTTCTTCTTCTTGGATGCTTGAAGAATTTCTCCTTAATCAACTTATTGTAAATGGGAACATCTTTTATTGCCTAGAGAAGAGGGATCTTTATGAATATATTTTTTAATTCTCCTAGAAGTTCAGTTTCTTTTGGGGTAGGCTGGAGTGGTTGGGATAATCTCTCAGGAAAGGGTGGATTTACTTTAAGGTTTCTTTCCTCTCTTTCTTCCTCAACCTCCTCATGTGGAGGGGGAGGTTGGTTATTTGGGAGGAATCTCCAAGATCCTAGGTTAATCTCGTAGATTTCCACAACATAAGCTAGATATGATGTCTCTCCACTGTAATTTTTTGAGCTTGCCTATTGTTCGGGTTCATATTTGGCTGGGAAGGAATCCGGGGTTGCTTGGGTGGAGCAAAGTGTAGGAGTTGTGGTTGGGCAGGTGGTGGAGGAAATAGAGTTGGAGCAACGTTGTGTTGGGGCCTCCACCCCTGGAGTGGCATATTCCACTGAGGTTGTGGCGGAGCGTAGGGTTGAAATGACTGGCTAGGTGGCTATGAATGATATTGAGATGCATAGGATCAAGGAGGGGGTGTAGATCAAGAAGGATGAGCAGGGGGTCCCCAAGAAGGTATAACTGTGTTTTGGTTGGGGTTGTAATGTGCATGGGATGACCCTTGCATGCCCTATGGTGAGCTCCAGTATTGCAGCAATGATGCTACAACTCCTGGGACTCCCTTCTTTACTTTCATCAACCCAATTGTTCGTAACAAATTTGGAAGCGACAGTGCTATATGCACAAGTACTAGCTCTTGCCATAGGCTGTCACTTGATCAGCTGGCACAAGTCCTCTATGATCTTAAGCCAACTTCTATGAGCTCTTAGAAGAAGCTTTTAACTGTGATGGATGAAAGCTAACTCAAAGGAGGCTAGTCTACTTACAGAAAGAAGCTGAAAGTGGAAAAGGAATGCAAACCCTAGCAAACCCTAGTTTTACCGACTAACCCTACCGGTGCAAGAAAAGAGATGAAAGTAGTGGAAATGGATGCCATTGAATTTTAGAAATATAAAATGCATGTGACTAAACTACTCCTGTAGTAAAATTTGGAAAAAACATCTTTTTGCATTTTTGAGTAATTTTGTAGAATTACTATGCATGTGCTCTAACTATTTTTGACTGTGCAAAGATTGGTTGGTGAAAGGAAATGGGGTAGGTGCTTGCAGGAGGTTGGGAAGGTGAGAAGAGGGCCTAAGGGGTCCCTAGCACCCTTCTAAAGAGTTTCACAGTGATCAAATCTCGAAAAAATGCTCACGTGAGCTTTTATAGGAAGTCTGCAGGGGTTCTACAGGTTGTTCTACATGAAGATCTGAAAGAGGATTTTGGAGGGTTGATGGAGGAAAAATGGTGGGAAAGTGGAAATGGAGGTTGGATAAGGATGTTAAGGGGTCTAGGACCTGGTGAATGAGGCTAAGGAGTGATTAAGGTGATTGGATTTGTTCGAGGATGGAGGGAGCAATGATGCACAAGAATGTAGAAATTAGGGAAAGTGGGAAAATGTGGCAAATGAAGGGAAAGAATATGAGTTAGGGGATGGAGCAGGTTGTATTGATGGAGGAAGGGTAGGCAGGGAGGTATCACAGGTGTTCTGCATGTTATTTTCCAAAAATGATCAAACGAAGACTAGGAAAACCAAAGATCTAGCTATTTGGACCTAATTTGACCTAAATACCAGAAATCATGATGGACATAAGTGTATTGGTAGAAAATCATGTAAAAAAACTATGAAAACTAAGCAAGAACAGATCTAAATATGCAAGCAAAACTGGTATCAACTTTTCCAACTAAAAAATCTAACATTAGCAATTGCATTGAAAGGCAAAATAATGTTTTTATGGCAGTAAGTATGCCTTGGTCTCAGCTCATGGTCCCAAGGAGGGAGAGATGAGATCAAGGATTGCTTGGTGGCATTTTTGCAGGTCTTTTCCTTTACCAATCTATCAAATCAACCTGAATCATAAAAAACTATTTCAATCATCAAAAACAACCTAAGTAATAAAGTAAGAACTTAATCTAGATAACAAAAATTATTCTATGAATTCAGCAAAGACATATAAAAGTACACAAAGGAGGTACTGGCACTTGGGTTGGGCCCAATCCCAAGAGCTACAACCTCTTAAGAAAGATTAGAGTTGGTGAAAATTTGGATTCATCTTTATTGATCAAAAAATAATAGTTACATCCCAAAAACTGTCTACAAGAAAAAACTCGAAAATGTGATGATACAGAGCTGCACTAAAGTGCTAACCTATTGACTAAAATATAACTACAATTTAACTAAAATCTGACTAATTGAATTGAGGCCCTAAGCCTTCTTATTTATACAAACTGAGGACCCCAACAACCCTCCTAAACTTTAGGAACTCGGCTGCCAAAACTTGCAGTTAACAACAGTCCTACTTGACTTTCTTGGCTGCCCCTTGTGCTCCGAGTTTTTGATGGAGAATTCGAGGTAAGGGCTCATAAATGAAGGGGACACCTTCCTACAAATCCTCTCCCTTGTTCCTCCACGAATTTCGCTGCCAAGTGCTCATTAAACCTTTTATTTTGTCTCAAAATTGACCAAAAATCTGCATAAATCACACATTATACTTTTTGGCATAATGACTAACCCAATTCACTCTATTAGAATAAATGTAATAAAAAACATGCAATAAACTAATGAGAATGGTGGATTAGGTTGAATTAGGAGGCTAAATGAGCCCATATAATTACCCATTTCTAGGGCTCATCATCACCCCCTACTGAAAGTGTTGCTCATCCTCTGAGCAACTAATCTATCTCTTCATCTTTGATGGCCATAGTGGCCTCCCTATCATCCCAAGCTTCTGATGTGGTCTACTCATGTGTGCCATAAAATTCTGCTTTCTTATTCATGTCCTTCCACTGCTCCTCCTATTCTTCTTGTTTGAATTCTTGTGCTTTCCCTGGCCTTAAAATACATGGAGGCATGCCTTTTTCTTTTTCCTTTTTGTTTTGTAGGTGTACTTAATGCAGCAAGCACAACTACTGCCTCCCTTGCCAAGATTTCAGGGGATGTTTCTTTCTGTTGCTCTTTCCCTTCACTTCCTGTAGAAATCTCTATGCCCATTGTTTCTGCTTGTGTCCATGATATCAGGGTGTGTCTCTTATTTGCCTCTGTTAGCTTTGCTTCCTCACGCTCTATTTTGGTTTTCTTCTCATCTTGTTTAGTTTCTGCCTTCTCTGCTTTAGTCTTTTTCTTTTCTGTTCTAGGTCTTCCTTCTCATCTCCTGTTTTGATTTCCTCCTCTGTTTCAAGTTCTTCTTCTCCATTTTGGTCCTTTCCTCTTTTTCTATTTCCTCCTCAGCTTCCCCTGCCATATTTCTAAAAATCTCCCTGTCATGATGTGTAGTGATTGCTGGAAATGTTCAGGTGAGGAGGGAGGAAACAAACTTTCAAAACCGGAAATAGAGAAATGGCTGAGGTTTGTCTTTTTGGAATCAGGAATTTCTCATGTTCTTCTTTTTCACAACATCAATTTGCAATTTTTTCTTCAACCTGTTTCCAACTTGAATTTGCTTCTTGGTTTTTGAGAAAAATCAATACTTTTGATAGAATAGAGAATATTTATAACACAATGTTTTTTCTTCAGAGAGTGGAAAGTCTTGCAAATTTGGTTTTTCACAGGTTGGCTTCTATGGTTGCATCACTTTTTTCAGAAGAATGTGAGAAAGAAAAAGGTAAATTTTGTAGAGCAGAAAAACGGAGAGACTGTGTAGAACTCAGAGAAGGAAAAAAATACAAGTAGACTTTTAAGCTTCACTTTCCTTTCTTGCAACCCAATACGATGTTTGTAATCCTCCACCTTATATAAATATATCATATGCAGAGCAGTTTCTCGAGCCTACCTCTTTTCAAGCTCAAATTTTGACAAAAATCTCAAATTTTCTAGCTGTAGAACTGCTCTCTACCCTTCCTATAGAAATCTTCCTGTAGACAGTGTTCCTGTAGAATGAAACTGTGCTTCCTGTGGAGCCCGATAGGCAGGAGATTTTCAAAAAAATAGGTATAAATTTGGCGGAGGATGATTGGTTAGCTTCTCTGGAAGTGGTAGATGTGTACTCCAGTCGAGAACGTCGTGAAGGCACGGTGAACAAAGAGTGGTGAATGGTTTAACTGAGATGTCTTTTAACTGCTGGCGTGATTCATGGTGAGGAGATGAGGTGGCTGGATGTGTGTTGGCCCCATGAAGACTACAGTGCTGTTATGAAACTGTATGCTTCTTGCCCGTAATCACTTCCATCAATTAAATTGGAGTTTAAATAGCCACCACTACCTGTTTTCAGTTTTCTTCCTGAGATGGTTGAGCACACGTGCCGATTACACCCAATGAGCACCGTTTGAACTAGATGAGGGTGGCCAGTTAGCTGGCCACCGATCTTGTTTAATCACAACCATCTCACTGTCCATGCAGTTCTTAAATTACATTCATGCAACAGAGAAACAGGTTTAGTCACGTACCTGGAAGTCGAATGCGTTTGCTGTGAGGTGCTATGGCCTTTCCTTCTACTACATGCCTTTGTTTCTATGGTTGCATGCTGGTCTGGTTGCTGATACATGGCTATTTTTCTTGTGCAGGTATCCTTTGGCTGGATGTAAGTTGCAGGAGTCTGTTTCAATGTTCAGATTTGCACCCTCATGCTGCTGATGCTAGATTTTTGTAAGACAACGACTTGTTTTCTCCATAGCTCCCAAACGATAGACTGGATTGACTTGAAACTTTTTGAGCATGTTTCTATCATCATTATGCACCTCCCATAGCAAAATTGTGGTCAATGGATGCACATATTTCAAGAAAAACTGAAAATGGTTGAAGGTGATAGAGGTCAATTTCTCGGAAACTGTGCACTGGAATTAGCTGAAATTGCTTGGGCAGGTTACTATCACCCATATGCATCTCCCCATGAAATAGGTTTTGAAATGGATGCACGAATATGGAGAAAATACAAAAATGGCTGAAGGTGATGGAGGCTGATTTCTTGGAAACCGTGCACTGGAATTGGCTGAAATTGCTTGGGCATGTTGCCATCATCCCTATACAACTCCTCATAAAACAGTTTTTAAATGGATGCATGATTTTCAAGTTAGGGAAAAAAACAAATTTCTGCTCTATGTATTTTTGTTTCAAAGCATTATGCAGTTTTTTGCACAGTAAGAAAAAATAAGCTTGGGCTATAATGCAAACTTGGAATTGATGGGAGAGAGATTTGAAGATTGTCGGAGGATTTATGAACCCTTTATGAAGCTTCCATGTTCGCCAAACTGCTTTTTAAAATCCATTTCTAACTTTTTGTAATTTCTACACAGTTTTCAGAAAAGAAGCACAATGAGGTGGAAAAAATGATGGAGAAGGGTGAGGGATGGAAATAGGGATATTTACAAGCCTCATAGACATATTCTCAACCTTCGGGTCCTCTTTTGAGATCAATTTTTGCTTGTTTGCAGGTTCTACAGGAACTTCCTGTAGAAGACGCAGAACTTCTTGTAGAAGGTGAAATCCTAGTTCGAATGAGACCAAATCTTAGGAAAGGGTAGTGGTCATGGAGGAATGGATGGTGAGGGATGCTGGCAGCCTGGTGCTGACCTCTGTCCTTGTTTTGTGCGATCATCCTAACCTACAATGTCCTTCTTGCAACTTGCAATTATTCAATAGAAATTAGGTTTATTTTTTCTTTTTTCTCTTTTCTTCTTTCTTTTTCTCTTTTTTTGAAAATAACTAGGGTGCCTCATGGAGTTTTTTACCCTAATTGCCTGCCCTGGGTGCCTCTAAGGGAGGTTTTCATCCATGGATCTTATTCTCTTTTTCTTTCCTCTTCTTTCCAACCCAATGACCGCCTCATGGAGGTTTTCAATCAATGAGCCAATCTGAGGTGCCTCTGAGGAGGTTTTCACCTTAGATTCTTATTTTCGTTTTATTTTCATTTTTTCTTTTTTTTCCTTTTTCTTACCCTACCCTACTTGAAAAACAAAATCATTTTCAAGTATATGAATACTTCCAATGGAGCCATGTGCACATCGAGATGATAGACAAAATGATGTGGATGCTTGGAATGCATGCTTTGACAGGTAACCAGATTTCAGAGACCAAATGATTTGACTTTGAATGGATCAAACATAGATGAGGAAGAGAGTACTTCTGTAACTTAGTGACTGTCTCGAACCATATCTCAATATATCTCTGATATCCTTGGTACTTTTGCTAATCTGGATCATTCTCCATATCTTCTTCTATCATGACCTTCACATCTTCCTCTTTTTGCTGATTTTTCTCTTGAATACATGGAGGATTTGATGGTAACCATGAGGGAGCTCTCTCGATCTGTGATTCTGATGTCTTCTCTTCATCAAGTGCAACCCATGGTTCTTTGATCTCCTGTTTTGAATCTTCTTTTGCTGGATGTGGTCCTTCAATGCTGACAATATAATCTCTTTCTTGCAATACTCTTCCTGAGCTATGGTGAATATCATTGAGCTCAAAAGGAGTTGTTTGGAAGTGTTGTATCTCATCTTTGCAATTGGGTTGAGCTACTCCAATGTGCGAGTTTAGAAATGGTGGTATGGGTAGTTGAGTGGGGGTGTATATCTGAGATGGATGTGGATGGGGTTGTGGTTGGGCAGGTGGTTTCCCATTATATACTTACTGAGCCTGCCTGTTATTTGAGTTCGGGTTTGGTTGAGCAGGCATTTGGGGCTGCCTTGGTGGAGCATGAGGCGATGGTTGCGGTTGAGTAGATGGTGGAGGAAAAATAGCGAGAGGAATGTTGTATTGGGGCCTCCACCCTTGATGACGTGCATTCCACTGAGGCTGTGGCTGAGCGTAGAGGTGAAATGGATGAGCAACTGGTTGAACATGATATTGAGATGGATACGACCAAGGAGGGGGTGTGGACCAGGAAGGATGAGTAGGGGGACCCCAAGAAGGCATGGAAGTCGCTTGCTAGGGGCTATAATAAGTTTGGGATGTCCCTTGCATTCCCTGCTGGTAAGTTAAGGGTCCATGTGGCCTCCTTTGGTTCATATAATAGAGTGGTTCAGTGGCTCCTTTGGCCCTCTGATATGCAACTTTCATTTCGGGCAAGGAAGGGCACTGGTCCGTAGGATGGTCTCTTTCACAGACAAAACACACTTCTATAGAGTGCAATGGACATTCGTTCCTAGGATGCTTTCTAGTGCACCTGGGAAAAAACATAGCCAAAGCCCTCTCAGCTTCCTCTTGCTTCCTTTGGATCCGCAAGGTATCCAGTTGCATGGAAAGAAACTGCCTCACTTGAAATCTTCCATCAGATTCTCACATTCACCTCTAAGGATTGAGTTGGAAGAAAAGGTACTGCTCCCAACATTTCTATTTTCAGCCATTTGCTCTAGAGGAATGATTTCTTCTTCTTCTCCTCTAGAGGTTCTTCAAAATATGTCTTGCTGTCCACCTAGGGGTTCTTCTTAATCACAACCATTGAAGAAGAGAGAAGGTTGGCTATGTGAAGCAGTGGGAGTGTTGTGCAAACATTTTTTTCACTTATCTCTACTCCTACAAGGCATGAAAGGAAATATTTTTGGTTGAGATTTGTTTTTTTTTGCTCGTACCTGCAAAACTGAAATAGATTGAATTGCAACTAACTAAAATCTATCTTGCTGAAATGAAAATGCAGAATTGAAACGAAAGTAGGAAAGGACTAATCTATGTTGCTGAAATGAAATTGCAGGAATGAAATGCTAAGCTATGCTTGCAGAATGAAAATTACAGAATTGAAATGCTAATCTACGCTTGCAGAATTGAAATTGTGGAATTGAAATGTTAATCTGCACTTGCAGAATTGAAATTGCAGAATTGAAATGCTAGTCTATGAAAGCGGGACATATCTAATCTACGCTTGCTGAAATGAAATGAAAGCAGGAAATGTCTAATCTACTTTTGCAGAAATGAAATTGTAGAATGGAAATGAAACAACTACTCCACTCTTGCTGAAATAAACTACTTAGCAGAAGGTTGTAGTAGAAAATAGAAGAAAAGCAGTAATCACCAATACTCTGACGTTTCCCCGGCAACGGCGCCAAAAATATGGCGAGCTCCAATATTGCAGCAATGATGCTGCAACTCATGGGACTCCCTTCTTTACTTTTATCAACCTGGTTGTTCCTAACAAACTTGGAAGCGACGGTGCTATATGCACAAGTACTCGCTCTTGCTACAGGCTGTCACTTGATCAGCTGGCACAAGTCCGCTAGGAGCTTAAACCAACTTCTATGATTTATTAGAAGAAGCTTTTAACTGTGATGGACGAAAGCTAACTCAAAGGAGGTTAGTCTACTTATAGAAAGAAGCTGAAAGTGGAAAAGGAATACAAACCTTAGCAAACCCTAGTTTTACCAACTAACCCTACCACTGCAAGAAAAGATATGAAAGTAGTGGAAATGAATGCCATTGAATTTTAGAAATGTAAAATGCATGTGACTAAGCTACTCCTGCATTAAAATCTGGAAAAAACATCTTTTTGCATTTTTGAGTAATTTTGCAGAATTACTATGCATGTGCTCTAACTATTTTTGACTGTGCAGAGGTTGATTGGCTAAAGGAAATGGGGTAGGTGCTTGCAGGAGTTTGGGAATGTGAGAAGAGGGCCTAAGGGGTCCCTAGCACCCTTCCAGAGAGTTTCACAGTGATCAGATCTCGAAAAACTGCTCACGTGAGCTTCTACAGGAAGTCTGCAGGGGTTCTACAGGATGTTCTACACGAAGATCCGAAAGAGGATTTTGGAGGGTTGATGGAGGAAAAATGGTGGGAAAGTGGAAATGGAGGTTGGATAAGGATGTTAAGGGCTAGACCTTGTTGAATGAGCTAGGGTGATTAGGTTGATTGGATTTGTTCGAGGATGGAGGGAGCAATGATGCACAAGAATGTAGAAATTAGGGCAAAGTGGGAAAATGTGGCAAATGAAGGGAAAGAATCTGAGTTAGGGGATGGAGCAGGTTGTATTGATGGAGGAAGGGTAGGCAGGGAGGTATCACAGGTGTTCTGCACATTATTTTCCAAAACTGATCAAACGAAGACTACGAAAACCAAAGATCTAGCTATTTGGACCTAATTTGACTTAAATACCAGAAATCATGATGGACAGAAGTTTATTGGCATAAAATCATGTAAAAAAACTATGAAAACCAAGCAAGAACAAATCTAAATATGCAAGCACAATTGGTATCAACTTTTCCAACTAAAAAATCTAACACTAGCAATTGCATTGAAAGGCAAAACAATGTTTTTGTGGCAACAAGTATGCCTTGGTCTCAGCTCATGGTCCTAAGTAGGGAGAGATGAGATCAAGGATTTCTTGGTGGAATTTTTGCAGGTCTTTTCCTTTACCAATCTATCAAATCAACCTGAAACATGAAAATCTATTTCAATCATAAAAAACAACCTAAGTAACAAAGCAAGATCTTAATCTAGATAACAGAAATTATTCTATGAATGCAACAAAGACACATAAAAGTACACAAAGGAGGTACTGGCACACTTGGGTTGGGCCCAACTCCAAGAGCTACAGCCTCATAAGAAATATTAGAGCTGGTGCAAAGCTGGATTCATCTTTATTGATCAAAAAATCATAGTTACATCCAAAAAACTGTCTACAAGAAAAAGCTCGAAAATGTGCTGATACAGAGCTGCACTAAAGTGCTAACCTACTGACTAAAATCTAACTACAATCTAACTAAAATATGACTAACCGAACTGAGGCTCTAATCCTTCTTATTTATACAAATTGAGGACCCCAACAACCCTCTTAAACTTTAGGAACTCGGCTGCCAAAACTTGCAGTTAATAGTAGTCCTACTTGACTTGCTTGGCTTCCCCTTGTGGTCTGTGTTTTTGATGGAGAATTTGAGGTAAGGGCTCATAAATGAAGGGGATACCTTCCTACAAATCCTCTCCCTTGTTCTTCCATGAATTTGGCTACCAAGTGCTCATTAAAACCTTTGATTTTGTCTCAAAATTGACCAAAAATCTGCATAAAGCACACATTAGAATTTTTGGCATAATGACTAACCCAATTCACTCTATTAGCATAAATGTAATAAAAAACATGCAATAAACTAATGATAATGGTGGTTTAAGTCGAATTAGGAGGCTAAATGAGCCCATATAATTACCCATTTCTAGGGCTCATCATCCTGCTGGTATGGTCTAGGCCCAGGAGGCCTCCTTTGGTGAATGTATCAAAGATGCTTAGTGACCCCTTCAGCTCCTTGATATACAACTTTGAGTCTGGGTAATGAAGGGAACTTTTCTGTGGAGTGGTTCTCTTCACAGACCGAGAAAATTTCAATACAGTTCAATAGACATTCGTTCCTAGGATGCCTCCTGGTGCATCTAGGACAAAAGATGGCCAAGGCTATCTCTGTTTCCTTTTGCTTCCTTTTGATGTTCATGGTGTCCATTTGTAAGGAAAGGTTTGCAGCATCTCACTTTTGAAATCTTCCAACATATTTCCAATTTCACCTTGATGGATGACTTCAAAGATGATGTATTGGCCATAGGTTGACTACCCCTACCCTTTTTCCTGGCTGCCCTAGAATGATTTCTAAAGATAGCCTTGATATCCTCATAGGGTAATTGGTAGATATCTCCTCCTACTAACAAGTGTAAGGTATCCAAAAGGTCTTCTCTTACTCCCCTGAGCAGGACCAACTTTAGTGACTCAGGGTCAAGTGTGCACCTGGCCCTTTTGTAACTGAGCTAGAATCTTTCTTCGTAGTCTTCTAAGGATTCATCCTAGCCTATGGTCATCTTGAAAATTTCTTCTTTAGTATCCTTTGACCTACAGTAGTCCCGATATTTTTTGTCAAAATCTTGCTGCATCTGAGCCCAGGTTGTGATGCTATCTCTAGGTAAGCCCATGAACCAATGCAATGTTGCATCCTTGAGGGTAGATAGAAATAGTTTTAACTTTTTCTCATCATCTATATAGTCATAGGTTCGGCATATAACAACAAACT
Organism: Pinus taeda; assembly: GCA_000404065.3. Lineage (NCBI taxonomy): Eukaryota > Viridiplantae > Streptophyta > Pinopsida > Pinales > Pinaceae > Pinus > Pinus taeda. The sequence continues at coordinate 152,182 of APFE030412084.1, read as the reverse complement.
CAAATAGGAAAGTGTCGGGGTCTTCTGTGGTCAAACCATGGAAATGAAGTAGGGCATAGGGGCTTATATTATTCATCTTATTGTCCTTGTTGGTTTCCCTGATGGGGAAAGCACCCTCAACTCTCTTTCTATTCCCTTTGTCATTTCGGTTTTTAGCCATTGGTTTAGTAGGAATGGGTTCCTCTTCTTCTTCTTCTTCCCCCGTAGGTTCTTCAAATATGTTAGATTACTCACCTAAATGTTCCTCCTTTTCACATCCACCAAATAAGATAGAAGGTTGGTTGTTGGATGCAATGGGGGTATTTGGCAAAAATTTCCCTAAATTGTCCCTATTCCTATGAGGCATGAAAGGAAATGTTTTTGGGTTGGTTTTGTAATTTTTTAAAGCCGGAAAGTACTTTGTAGAAATGAAATTGCTGATGGAATGAAAATCCCTGACAGAATGAAAGAGCTACTTACTGAATTGAAATTCTACTTGCAAAATGGAAAGGAAAGCATATGATGAAAAATGAAAGAAAGGAAGCTACTAGATTACTTTTGCAGAAATAAACTAGTGGCAAAAAATTGAAGACAAGAAGTAGAAGAAAAGAAAGCAATAATCACATTCTACTCAGACACCTCCCTGGCGACGTCGCCAAAAAGTGATGAGCGTCAGTATTGCAGTGAGGATGCTGCAACTCCTAGGCTACCAACTTTACTTATCAACCCGGGGTTCATACAAACTTGGAGGTGACAATGCTATATGCATAAGTAAAAGTGAAGGACCTACCCATTGTTACTGTTCATCCGACGAGAGACCCTAGGGGTTCCACGCCAAACTTCTATAGAGTTAGAAGAAGCTTGATTCTTTGATGGAAGAAAACAAAATATATTCTAAGAGATTTACACTACTACAGTAATGAAGAAAACAACATGTAATGCTAAATCACGCCATATCCTAATTAACCATTTAAACAACTATGCTAAGCAGAATTTCTAAATCATAACTAACCTAATGCTGCTATCTAAGCTACATAAGTAAAGAGCATCAAACCATACTAATGTGTAAGCAAGAAAACTAAACTAAATCTGTTCACTTTTTTGGTCTTTTAGGTAAAATCAAGTATGCAAATTAATTGTTCATGTGGATGTGACAGGTGGATGGAAGGTGATTGAGGATTGCTAAAAGGATTATTGAGTGGTTGGATGGTGTGGAAGGGTCCTAGGAGGATTTTTGTGACTTCCTAGAGGTTCCCCATCAATTTAGCCTCAAAACAAGCTGTTTCAAGAAAACCTACAGGATGTACTAGAAACCTACAGGATGATCCTATAGGAATTACAGGAAACCTATAGGATATGACCAAGAGCTAATTGTGAGGTGTTGGAGGTGTTGGGAAGCTTGGAAAAGGTGTGTGATGAGTGGGATGGGGTGTTATAAGGTCTAGGAACACTTAAAAGTCAATATCCAAGATTAGAGATGGCTAGATTCGCTCAATGTATCTAGGGGAATTTTAATGAAAAATGACAAAAAAACTAGTGAGGGTGATGGTGGAACAAGAGATGGCTAGGGTGGATGAAGTGGAAGGTGGCTGCTGGGATGGATTCTAGGTCTCCTCCTAAATTACTTGCTTTTCTTAAAACATGTGTGTTTTCCAAAAATTATGCAACAAGATACATTTTCATAAACTAGGAAAGCATGAATCAATTTCCCATATTATGCATGGAGAAAGTGCTGAAGGGAATGAAAGCATGAGTGAGATATTATTGCAGAAATAGAGTAATGGAAAAATATGACAGTGAAATGAACCAAATGCTGAATCAAGACAACAAACTCCAAAGCTCATGCAAGAACTATAAATCTGTGTTTTTGGGGCTGCTGAAGGGTCTCTTCCTCAAGTCATGGTCCGAGAGGGAGGAAGTGAGGCCGAGACACCTATTGACAACATTATGGTGATCCTTTTTCTCCTTGCTAACTTGCTAATTGAAAGAAGGCACAAATGGAAGAAAACTAACATACAACCAATCTAATCTACACTGCTGTAATGAAAATGCAGCTACAAAGAAAATGAACAATTAAACTATGAGTCTATGCTACTATACATGTATGATAAAGAGGAGCCTTGGCTACTAGGGTTGGGCCATAACCCAAGAGCTTTGGCCCTCTGAGTTAAATCAGTGCTGGCTCAAAACAAAACTCATTCTTATTGTCAAAACAATGGATTACATCAAAATCTGTCACAAGTCTTGCAGCTCGAAAATAGAGTAGTGTTTTAAATTAAAAAATCTTAATCCTACTGAGGTCCTAGGCCTCTCTACTTATACATCTGAAGTCTCCAACAACTTCCTTAAAATCAGGGAGGCTCAACTCCCAAACTGAAGATAAACTAGTGTTTTGTCTTTCACTTGCTCAGCTGCCTTCTAGTCCTCATGATTTGGCTATTTTCACTTTGAGCTGATGGAGGAATATTTGAATGGAGGGGTAGTAAATGAGGAGGAGTTTCCTCCTATAATTCCTCTCCCTTGTCCCATTCGAGTTTTGACCAAGGTATTTTCCAAAATTCCTTGCTTTTATCCTTTAATCCTGCATTAAATGCACATTAGACCACAAAGCAAAATATCCAACTCTAACGCATCTCATAAACAAAATATAATCAAAAGTATGCAATAAGTTATGAGAATAGTTGGTTTGACTAAGCTAGGAGGTGAATTAAGGCCCATATAATTAGCCAATGATGAGGCTCATTAAGAAGTCACATCTAAGAGGCTCAAAGCACAAGCTACCATTCTACAGGAGAAGGCAGAGGAGCGATAAGAGAAAACAAAGGACCTAAAGACAAAAACAGGGCTTCTACAGGAAGGAACTAAATTGCTACAAGAGAAATAGGGAATGCTACAAGAGGGGGAAGCCACATCAAAATGGGAAGAATAAGGCCTCTAAGAACTCAAGGAGTTATCCATAACCTAACCTTGGATCCTATTACAAATTCATTGAGGATGGGAGAATTATACCCACAAAATTTGTAATATTATTATTCTTTGAGTTGGAAAGGGGAAGAGGCAGAACTCATAGATGGATTCAAGTTGAAAAATCCAAGAAGGTAGAAGATGTGGGCCTCATGGAGGAAGAATTGAATCAAATGAGAAATTAATTGAAGGAATTAAGGCTAAGGGAGTCACTCATGAGGGAGCAACTACGGTCATAAAATAAGAGGCTAAGGGAGCAACTGTAGGAAAAGGAGGTATAACTCTCCACCATGGAAAGTTTGTCCATGGAAGCCATACAATGCTGGAAACCATCCAAGTCCTATGCCATCTTCCTCAAGGATCAGTGGCCACAATTTCAATTAAAAACATTAACACAATATGTCTCTCTACCATTCCAAGGCTACGTGAATTTCATTGACTTTTGTTAGAAGGTAAGTACTAAGGGAAAAACCAAAATGGTTGAATATTATTATTGTTAGGTCAGCTGGGTTCTATTGTGACTCCTTAGACTCCTATATATAGAAAGGAGGTTTTATCATTTGAATCATCAAAGAATCATTCATTTGTGTAATGTAAAGGAGGTTTCCCCCTCGAAGAGGCCAAATTCTAAGGCGTTAATCTATCTTTTCTATCTTTTTGTGAGCTGGTTTCATAACATTTGGTATCAGAGCTTCAGATTCTAGGGTTTTGCTGCTCCAAATAGGTCATCATGGAATTTTCGCTATAACTTTTTTTCTGTGACGTTTCAGAAGAAAAAAAAAAAAAAAACCCATTTGAGCGAAATCGCACTGAACCTCGGGTCTGAATTTTAGAACTTTTCGCGCTATATTTGTGGAGATATGATATGAGGAAGTTAGCATTTTTGCAGACTCCTGAATAACATTCCAAACAGGTGACCCAGGGAATATCGTCATAACTTTCTCTCTGAGCATAGGATTGAAATTTTGTAAGAAGGTACAGAAAGAGGATGGACTGTAGTTTCTTGTATATATTTTTTAGAGCCAAAGGTTGAGATAGGGACACATGGCACGTTGTACAAGTTCGCTTTAGAGAACTAGTCTATAATCAGGTCACTCTGGGAGATTTGGCATAACTCTTCCTTGGAGAATCCAATTGGGAGCAGACTCGTGGCATTGGAAAGAGGACACAGAGGGCTATTGTAGATCGAAACTTTATAATTGGATGATTTGAAATTACAGAGATACATCAGAGGCAATATCGAGCTCCTACAAAGTGAAAAAAAAAAATGCAAACACCTAGTAAGCAACCTGAAAGCTCTAGCATGACTCACGAAGAAGAGGAAGAAATACTACATGATATATCAAAATTACAAGACCAAGTGCAAGAAATGTCACTCTCACAAAAGCTAACAGAAGCTAAGATAAATGGTGTGGAGTCTAAGATAAAGGTCGTGGAAGCTAAGATGAATGGCGTGGAAGCTAAGATTGACGATTTGAAGATAGATTTGAAGACAGATTTGACAAATTTTCTACAAGAAATACTTACTAATGGTGAAAGGGTAGTAAAGGAAACTCATGATGTGAACAAAATAAATGTAAATCATGATTTCATAGACTCTAATGTTGGATCTAAGACCAACCATATTCCAAAAATTGATATGAGGAAGTATGATGGCAAGGATCCCGCAACATGGATATTATAGATGGAGCAATTTTTCGATCTCAATAATGTGAAAAGCACACAAAATGTACGTATTGCAACTTTATATTTGGAACTAAATCATGTAGTTTTTAACCCCGTATAGAAATTACCTGCATACGAATTCTAAATCACAGGAAAAATAAAAATGCGAGAGCATAACACATAAAACACATATACACAGAGATTTCCCACTAGATCTCAAAACCGAGACTACCAGCTCGATTTTTCATTATATTCCTTTCAATGTTACAATACATATTTATACATCCGAAGCATCCAATACCATGGACCGAAAACCATCGCGTCCAAAACTGTGGACCGAAAACCATAGGTAGGTTCGCCCAACCTAATATAGGGTCCAAAATTTTTTTTCTCGGGGCGTTGCCCCGAACCCCGTAGAGGGGGGCTACTCGCCCCCCTCAAACCCCCCGGACAGGGGGGGCTACCGCCCCCCCT
>APFE030412084.1:105057-119165 GCA_000404065.3 Pinus taeda | reverse complement strand
GCAGTTTAGTTCAGGTGTTTAAGCTGAATAAGTACAGATCAATGTATGTAAAAACACAGGGGTGATTTAAGAGGTTACTAAAGCCACCACTCAGGGCAATTAGATTGCTTGCAGATCTATTGTTTAATTTATAAACAAAAACTCGGAGATTGAATGAAGTAGCATTGATCTACTTTTCATTTGTATGAAAAATGCAGTTCGAAGGCTAGCTGGCTTGACTTCAGGTTATGTCTGTATGTTTATAAAAGAAACAAGGATAGATAGGCTAACAAGTAATCTAGTCACTCCCCAGCGGAGTCGCCATTTTGTTATATGGGAATAGTGTCCACATGGATGCTGCTATTCCCACTAAGATGGGTGGCTATCTTAGAAACAAACAATCAAACTCTACTATTGATTCCTTTTACAAAAATAGATGAGAGGAGAACCAAGAGGGCCAACCTGACTCTTGCGCTCGATTCCCTCTCCTTCTTGATAGAGTTTTGCTGCTCGCTCTTTGTCTGCTCAGCTTCAAAAGGACCTGTAGAATCACAACAACATACTGCTATGCAAGAAACAAGGATCTAAATTCATAAATAATGCAGGATCAGATGTACATTAACCATATACAAGCATATATAAACAAGTACACCAGAATATGGAAGGAAACAAGAATAGCTTTATTCAGATAAAAAGTAGTAAGAGGATTACAACCATGAGCAGCTCTAACCCAGCATCATCCTCCAAATAAGAAGCCCTTCTTCACCTCAAGCAAAGCAAAATCACCCAACACTGTGAATGTACACCAAAATACCAACAACACTTCTCTATAAGTTACAAAATTCCATCCTCTGGATCTCGTGATGAGGGATCCATATATAGATGATTACAGAGAGGTGAGTCATCTTTTGGGATCTTGATTAGTGTCATTTCTCTAATAGTTCCTACTTCCACTTGGAGAATGGAGATCTCTTACTCATCCCTGGTCGAAAATGGAGTGGCAAGTGTCAGAGGGGAAGCTTCTGGAAGATTCCATGATCTTCCACCTCGCATTTTGGTCCCTTCCATTTGTCCATCCCCGACCATCGCACCCTACGGAGGAGAAAATCAGTATGCATTGCACCCTGTACATTGGGAAGGTGATATGCATCGCACCCTCTGCATGAGCTTTCAGTATGGTCCAGTTTTGACCATTTATGAGCAATTTTCAGTGGAGAACTTCTGGGAGATGATGTAATCAGTTGACCTTGTTCCTTTAGGTAGTGAAGCAACCATTTTAGGGACTTAAGAGCCCTTAGTTTATGGACATTTGTCATTTGGGTTGAAGTGCCCAAAAATGTCTATAACACTGCCCAATCTACATCAGTGAAGCCTTGAAGGTTCACTCCCTTTGTCCATCTATACCACAATCCATACTGAGTAGTGCCTCTGAGGTATCTCAACACATGCTTGACCATCTTCCAATACAACTTGGTCAGCCTAACCATCACTTGACTAAGCCGGTTAATTGCATAGAACATGTTTGGTCTTGTGTTCACCAAATACATGAGTGAACCCACAAGCTTCCTGTAAACATTAGCTTCCATTACCTCAGCCGAAGTAACATCATCCTTCCTCTAGTTACTTGCTAGATGAGTCTCCATGGGTTTACTTCTCTCCATGTGGAACCTCCTGAGTATTTCATTGGCATACTTTCCCTGATAGACAACAGTTCCCCATCACCTTGCCATACTTCCATGCCCAGAAAGTAGTGCATGAGCCCCAAGGCCTTCATTTCTAATTCTCTTGCAAGGTCCTCTTTGCAAGACTTGATCAAATTATCATCACCTGTCAGAATCAAATCGTTGACATATAAAACAATAATCAACAATTTACCTTCCACCACAATATGGTATAGGTTTGCATCTGCTTCACTTTTGGTGAATCCCAACCCAGTGAAGTAGCTATCGATCCTAGTGTTCCAAGCACGGGGTGCTTGCTTCAACCCATAGAATGCTCGCTTGAGTTAGCACACATGAAAATATCAGTCAAAGGTCTCAAAACCTTTAGGCTACTCAATATACACCTCTTCCTCAATCATGCCATTAAGGAAGGTTGTCTTTACATCCATCTGATGTATCTTCCAACCCATCTGCATTGATAGCGCAAAAATGGATATAATTGATGAGTACCTTGCAACAGGAGCATAGGTCTCATCGTAGTCAATCCCCTCTACTTAAGAAAATCCTCAGGTAAGAAACCTGGCCTTATGTTTCTCTAGACTATCATCCACTACTTGATTTACCCTATAAATCCATTGGGAATTCACCACTGACTTGTTTGTTGGTCTTATGACCACATCCCAAACCTCGTTACGAACAATGGAGTCATAATTCTCCACCATGGCATCAACCCAAACCGGTTGCTGCATTACCTCCTTAAAATAAGATGGCTCTGTCTCAACAAATCTTCTCATAAGATCCATGTATCCAGTGTACCTCTCAGGTGACCTCCTCTGCCTGCACTGTGATGTGGGTGCTCCCACATTCTTTCTTGCATCCTGCAATAACTTGTTAGCCTCTCTGGTGTGCTTTCTCCCGTCTTTGGAAGACTCTACCTAAGTGGGTGTCTCCACTCCCGGATTCTCTGCATGTCAATCTAAGGTTCCTCCTTAGGAGCCAAAATCTTCTCAACGACATGTAGCTAAATCTCCCTCTCAAGGGAACATCTCATGGTCTTCTCTTCATCGAATTCAACATCCATGCGAACCAGTTTCATCTTGCTGATAGACAAGTACACCCGATAGTTTTGAGTTGTGTCAATGTACCCAACAAATATCCCCAACTTTGTTGTCGGCTCAAGCTTCTTCCATGCATCTTTGGTTACATGGAAATATACCAATGATCCAAAAATCTTGAAGTGGCCCACATCAGGTCTCTTCCCTAAGAAATTCTCCTCTAGTATACTCTTCCTAAGAATCTGATGAGGGATTATATTCTACAAATAAATAGCTATTTTGTATGCCTTGGCCCACAAATGTAGTGATAGACCCTGATCATGCAACATTGCCCGTGCTGCCCCTACAATGCTTCTATTCTTCCTTTCAGCCACTCCATTCTACTGTGGGTTATGGGGTGTTGTAAAATCTTGTTTAATGTCTTCTGCCACACATAAGTTTTTAAAATCATTTGACACATACTCCCCACCATTATCACTCCTGAGAGATTTAACCTTCCTACGAGTATCTTTCTCGACCAATGCTTTAAATTCACAAAAATTTGCAAAATTCTGATCTTTCTTCCCCATGAAAAAGATCCATCATTTACGAGAAAAATCATCAACAAATATAACATAATACCTGTGTTTGGCTGTGGATGCTGTTGAGAACAGTCCACACATATCTAAATGGACTTGATCTAGGATCGCCTGTGCTCGAATGTCTTTATCGTGAAAGGAAGCTTTGGTGAATTTTCCCAAAGTACACCCTTTGCATGTGTCAACTTGCTTTAGTGTACCTTTGGGAAGACTGTTAGAAATTTGTTGCATGATTTTCAAAGTGCCATGATGCAAGTGACCCAACCGTCTGTGCCACAACCCACTGATGTCTTGACTCTACACCTTCTCTACTTTTGTGCTCAAGGCAGCACAATATTCTACTTACAAGTTCCAACTTATAGAGATTCTTCACCTGAATCGCTATCCTCTTTACCTATCCCGTGGCTATGTGATGAAGGGGTGCCTTTCCCTTACTAAATATAAAATCATAGCCTCTATCCTCCAACATAGAAACATATACCAAGTTCTTCTTCAAACCATGAACATACATAACATCTTGCAAGGTGAGAGGAGCACTTGAATCCCTTTGAAAGGTGAATGTACCTAACCTGGTAGCATTATACCTCCCGTCATCACCCATCTCGATATGCATATGGAGATCCTTCTCCTCCAAGTCACTAAAGAGCTCCTTGTTACTAGTCATGTGGAAAGAAGCTCCATTGTCTAGGTACCAAACACTACCCATCATTGATGACACCATGCATGCGATGAGGGTAAAGTCCAATTCGAATTGTGAGGCAATAGTATAACCTACTACTCCTCCCGAGGACTTCTTCTTGGACTTCTTGAGAGGAAAATTTGTAGCAAATTGTCCCAGCTTGTGACAATGAAAGCACTTGACTTTTGACATGTCCTCTTCTTGCCTCCATGATAAGAATCTGATTTGGAATGGGTCGCTTTCCCCTTCCATTTCTTTGCCTTACTCACTAAGGCACAACTTTCCTCATCATCAGTCTTTGATGAGGATCCATCTCTAGTTTTCCTTTGAATCTCTTCCTACACCAAATCCGACCACAGTTGTTCCCAATCCAGTAGCTTCTCCCTCCCATTGACATACTCCTGATAACTGTGCCAACTCTTGGGGATTCCTAGAAGAGCTAGGCTCACCATATCGTCCTAAGCAACAATAATCCCAACACTTCCAAGCTCATCATGACAATGAGTGAACTTGGTCAAGTATTTCGGAATTGAGCCGCCCTTCTCCATCTTGATATTTCTAATTTTGTCCTTTAGTGCCAACTTCCTATGGTCACTTTTATTCTGGAACAGGTCCATTAATGCCTTCGACATTGAGTATGGAGTTTCCTTTCCATGGAGACTTGAGATAATGTGGTCTTGAACTCCCTCAAGAATAATCCACCTCGCCTTTTCCACACACTGTCTCCATTCAGCCAAATCTTGAGCATCCGATGTTGGAGGCTTAGGAATGTCATGATCAATGAATTCCTTGAGGCCATTGTCTTCCAGCAATCCTTCCATCATGTCCTTCCATGCTATGTAATTCTAGCTACCTTCCAAGGCATACTCAAGTCTGTAATGTTCCTTCCTAAATTTTCCTAATGTTGGGAAAGTAAAATTTGTCAATTTTGTTTAATGCTAGCTCAAGGCAAATTTTGGTGAGGAACATAGGAGGAATGTTTTATTTGCATGCTAGTGGAATATGGGGCCCACATGAAATACACACTTGGGAGGAAGGAATTCAAATTACTTGGGGAAAAATTGAACTAGTGGATGGACCCACAAGAAAAGCATTTCCAACACTTATAAAAGGAAGGAATGAAGGAGAAAGAGGGGTCTTTTGTCTATTTGGAAATCGAAATTGACTTAACTGCTCAACTGAGCCAACATTGTGCTGTTTAGCACAAGAAATTCCTAAGGAGAGAAGCTCAACCTTTCTTTGGTGGACTTCGAGTGCCACCCAAGGAAGGATTTCCTTCATCACCAAGATTGGAAGAAGCATCATTCATAGGTCACACACATTTCTGAAGCATAACACGTAGTCCAGAAACCACCACTGCGCAAAGGGAGAATTTCACTGGTTATTTGTGGAGTAGGGTTTTAGGGAATTTGTCCGGGGAAGCTATAGGAGCATCCTTTCATCAGTTTCAGGAGTGTAGAGGCATATTATAAACTAGAGGGTCATCCTAGATGCAATTCTATTTTGTCATGCGTAGGACTGTGTCATCTCCTCCATGACTATGTAGTCACTGGAGTGAGGATCTTTGGCACAACATTGTTCAAGGGAATTTGGAGATGGGGAGATGGGAGATCACTTGGAGGAAAATTTGGGGAGGATTTCTGGAGTTGGGGGCTCAAAGGTGGATAGGTTCAGTCACAGTAAAAAAATTCAAATTTTGAAGAGGGCCATGTTGTGAAGGATCAGTTTTTGAAGGTTGGAACCAAGGGAAACCCTTTCTGGGTTTTTATGGGTTTTGGGCAAGGATCACACCCAAAGGGCACCCTAGAGTGGAAAAATTAAGGGTCGAAGTCAGGAAAAATGTAGTTTTCGGAGCAACAACGCAATTTTCTAGAGGTGCTGGTTATTGCAGCTGTTGGGCTTACTTGTATTCATCACCTGGTGCTTGTAGCTTTCCTCGTGCAAGCCTAGGTGCACTTACTCCAACTCTTTTGTAACAAAACTGATATTATTAATAAAATTTTGGCCATTTTGGGGATTTGCAGAAGTTTCTGGTTCATGTGTATTTATTTCTAAAAATTTCTGTGTTATTTTATTTGCATGTCTTTGTTATCATTGTAAAATTTCCACTAGGAATATTACAGTGGTATCAAAGCATGTTCTTGGCCAGGGTGGGGAATAACCATAGGTGATGCCACCATGATACCAAGGGGTAGTTTCTCATAGAGGCTGTGGTAGAGGAAGAGGTAAGGATCGAGGTAGAGATGAAGGCCCAGACCCATTTTCAGACATCGAGGTGGAGAACTATAGAGGAAGGATGAACAATCAAGAGGACAATGAGAAACATGTATGGATGGGTTAGAACCAAGTTTTGGAGGAGTTGTTGAGGACTAATCAACAAATGATGAGGTAAGGGAAGTTCATGATGGAAATGATGCAACAGGTGATGGGGTTGCAGTTGGGTGGTAGACCTGAGGGAGAGCCTCAAGGTGAAGGGGACTCCAAAGCAGGAGAAGGAAACCATACTTATCGGCTCCCACACACTCCCCAGCATGGGCAGGCAGGTCATCCTACTCTACCTCACTTTGTGGAGAAGACAGTAACAGAGAGAGAGCCATACCCGGTTATAGATTTGGTCCATTCGGTTGCATTAGGCATTGATGAGTATGAGGGGTTGTATGCCTGAATTAAGAGGGTGATGTATTTTGGGGAATACATCCACCTCAAGGAGAGCTACACTAAAGGGCATAGAACCCACTACAGAGGGGGAACATCCAACCATGATGTGCAGAAGTTGGCAAGGAAGGTTACACTTCGGAATTTTGATGGGGCAATGAAGAGTTCAGCCAGGGCATGGATACAAAATCTAGACACATATTTCCATTTGAACCCCATGCGGGAAACTGATACCATACGATTTGATACTCTTCACTTGGAGGGAGATGCCTAGGAGTGGTGGTATCATGGATTGATCACCTTGGGGCACATCCATATCACCACCTGCACAAATTTCACCCGAAGGCTACTAGAGAGGTTTGAGAGGAAGGACCCAGAGTTGCATTTTTAGGGAGTTAGGCCTTCTAAAGCAAGCTAGTAGCACAAAGGTGTACATGATAGAGTTCTAGAGATTAGTAGTGATGGTGACTGACATCTTAAAGGCCCAGATGATTATGCTATTTGTGGAGGGGCTTATTGAGCCTTTGGATGGTTGGTGAGGGCTTATAAACCCACATCGCTTTTAGATGCTATCTCTAGGACCCGAGACATGATTGATGTAGTGCCCAAGACATGGGATTTTATTCCCTCTAGACCCTTTGTTGGCTTAGTGGGTCCTATCCCATGTTTAGAGTTAAGTTCGCCAAACAAATCCCTACATTACTGGCCCTTACAACATCAACCCGCGGAGTGCAGACTAAAGTCTCACCTGAAGCAGTATGGGGGGATGCTAGAACCAAGTTTCCACACCTAGAGATGATTGTGATGTCATTTTATGCCCTTTTCCTGCCTTCGTGTAGGTCGATAAGCCCTTAAGGCTTATCAATATTACCTCCTCTTACCAGCCTCTAGACCTTCGCGAAGGTCTCTGACTGTCTTTTGTGGACCCTAAATAGGTGAATAAACTACTTACGCGCCTCCGTAATTACCTTTAGTTCTGTATTTACCCAAATCGGCCTAATTATATGATATCTTTAGAATGTATTAAGATATTTTTCGTGTAAACAAATATTAGTACTTGCATTCATATAATAATGTAAACCATGCAGAATCGCACATCAATCCAGTATTAAATCATAAACCCATAATTCATCATAACATAAACACATTCATTCATAACAGAAGTAAATGGAAAAAACACATATATTTCTAGAATAATATCTTTATTGATACTTCAGTTCTACTTACAGACTCAAGACCGCCCTATGCACACAGCTGTAAGGGTCCACGTACTTAGCTGGGGACTCTACTCTAGGCCTCTGCGCACACACCTGCAGAGCCTCTCTTCTACTATAATACTGTTCTCTCTTCACTTCTTAATGACCCATTACATTCATTCTTTGCTCATCAACTACTTTATACTCTCTAAGATTCTGCTTTTTATACAATCCCAGGTCTATACAAGCTGACACAACTTATTAAAGAAGGGAAAATCCCTTTATGACACTTACTATCTATGCGCTCCACAACCACAACTTGTGGAGACTTTACACTTTAAATAACAAAAACATGGGGTTTTTGGCCCAAAAATTGGGCTTTTTCCCCAAAATTGACCGCAGGGGACCCTGTCCCAACAGGCCCCCAACAAAAATATTGTGACTCGCACCCGAGTCACTCTTCTAGTGCAAAGATATTACTAGAAAGACCTACCAGCTCAGCCTGTGCCACTGCTACCTCAGCTGCACTCTTCGTGGTTGGTTGCTTGATCTGCTCGACTAGCTGCTCAGTTGCTGGTCCTGCGTTGTCTTCCTTTATATTCTGTTGTGTCCTCTGTAGGCTCGCCAAATTCTCCTCAATGGTGGCATAGAGAACATAGGCTTCATCTAGCCAAGGGCCCAATCTGGCCTTGAGGACCACCTCTTTCCATTGTGCTACCTCCACCTGTTCGAGAAACTACTTTGCCTCATGCAACTTAGCCAATCGCTATGATATAGTGACGGTGTGCACCGTCGCCATTACTTTGTCATATTGTTGTTGCAATTCCTGGGCCTCTGTGTTCAACCTCTATAGGTTAGGATCCTCTTGCAGATTTGTAACAACCTCCATAGATTTCTCAAAGAGTGCAGTGTAATCCGCCACCACGACATCTACTGTTGCGACTGCATCCTTTATATCTTCCTCGTGATGTTCTCTGACCTTTGGTAAAGTTGAAGGTTGTGACTTCAACTCAAGCTCTATGATTTTAAGGTTATGTTCAAATTGAACCTTAGCCATCTCTGCCTTGGCATCGTGCACACCTGCAGCCAAATTTCGAATCTTGGCCTCCAACGACACTTCTTCTAGGATGTGCAGTTCTGGAATAGTTCTACATGCTTCGACTACCATTGATTTAGTTCACTCATTCTTCTACTGAACCTTCTTCCATGGTTCTAGCGCTACGATCTTCTCAACGAACATCTATTTGTTGTTGACTTTTTGCTCACTGATCATGCTTATCACGCATTGCTCCCAGGCCCTGATCTCAGCAATCACACCTGCTTGCAGTGGGTGAAGGAATTCACTTGGGAACATGGCCAAGTTGAGGCCAAAATTCCTCAAAGGACTGATAGTAGCCTTGTCAGCCTCCACCTCCGTGCTCAGAGCTCCATCCGGCAATGCGATTGCTCGAAGATCCAAGGAATGAACCAACTTTGCTGCTTGAGTGGTTGCAAACGCCAAACTAGTTGATGCCACGCTGCTCTACCCTGCACATGCTTGCAGTCTAGTTGTTTGGATCTACAGCTCATGCAGACCCATTTGTATGGTGACCTGCCTGCTTCTACTGCTACTCAAACTACTGTAGAAGTTCTATTGTCGTGTCCCTTACCTTGTCACCAATATAATCTAAGTCACCCTCTGTCAAAGTGATTGGATCCAATGACGACTTGGAGGATTTGTTCTTCTTTCGCTATCCCTCCTTTTCTTGTTCCCTATGTTGCTTTACATGGAAAGGAGTGCTCTCCAGATCTTCACCACCCTGTTGTGATTGTTTGTCTTCCCCCATTTGGGGTGAAGGAGATTTATGACTTTTGTCAAAGACGTGGTCTTCCTACTCCGCTTTCTCCTTTGTAGTGCGCTCCGCTTCTGCACGGGCCTTCTCCTCAGTCTCCTTCTTCCTCTTTTCTGCCAATTGTTGAACCTTCATTCGGGCTACTTCCTTTTTCTGCTTCTCTGCGGACTTACTAGTCCCAATGGTCAAATTCAATGGTGTGTGCCAATCTGCTGGCCAACACTTAATGACTTCGGCAATGACATCATTTGTAGCCAAGTAGGGAAGATCATACCACTTCTGATCCGGACCCTTCAGCACTTGGATGTAAACACGGTGGAAGTCGGTCTTGAACTCTGTGTACCGAGCCAACTTCTTAAAGACGGTTGGGGACAATGGTGGATTTCAGTTGCTGGCTGCGTGGATGCTTGCCTCCATCAACACCCAAAATATTTTTCTTTCATGAACATGTGCAGCATCCTTTTTAGTCCAAAGAGAAGCAAACTTGGCTACTTCTGGTAAATCTGTCTTTCCTAAAGGAAACTAGTTTTCCTCCAGTAACTCCCACGTGCACGACCAACACAATTGATAATAACAACCATGAATAATGGAAAGTCTTGCTTTGGTCCTGTGCCTCTCTACAGTCCGCGAGGAACTCGCTGCACAGGTAACACCCCCAGTTGAATTGTATGCCCCCTACACACTGAGCTGCTAACAAAACCACTGGTGCTGACACCTCATTTGGGTGACACTTCCTCATCACTTTGCCAGCCAAAATTTGTGTGGTTACCTTCACTTTGGGGTGAACGATACTGGAAATAGAATGCCTACGGGCTTTCTTGACAAGTTTGAACTTGTCCTTCATCTTCTCGGCAAGGTCGCACTCGCCCATCTTGCCGCCAAATGACTTTGCCAGATTCAGTCTTGAATGAGGGAGTAATGTGATCCTATGGATCAACATATCGATGATTGGTATCGGCTCGATCAACCAAAAGCACCCGTCATGCACAAGGCACAACAACTGCTTAATGACTGTCAAGTTTATGGGGGTGTGGTGGTAGTGAGGTACCCATAGTAGGTTCAACAACCCTACCTTGTTTACCCCATGAAACGATTCCAACAACTCCAGTGTGGTGACACCATACTCCTTGTAGAACACTCGCTTCATGAAGGTATCAGTAGCCAGGTGGGGGAACTACTCAATGTCCCCAAAATCCCAATATTCAAGCTTCAGATGTGGGATGAATGCCAAGCACAGACCTTCAAAAGTTATGTTTTCTGGTAGCAGGGGTGTGTTCAGGAGGAACTGTCCCTCATTTGGGTCCTTCAGGGCCTTCACCTTGCCTTGGTGCAGAGGGATGTATTCCAGCAGCTTTGAAATAGGGTATACCCCCTCAATATTGATGTCTTCCATGCCCTCCTCAGCCTCCAGGTCTACCACTTTTCCTTTCTCCTGCTCAATCGAATTTTCTTTCCATTGTGCCTGTGTAGCTTCATGTTTCCTTGGCGACTCATGCATCGGTAGCGTCTTCTTCTGTTTATCCTTGTTAGGTTTGGGAACCTCTCTCAGTGGTGTAGGCTTCGACCTAGGTGACCTCGGTGCCTTAGGCACTACTACGGGAACCTACATACTCACGACTTTAGGGGCAACTCCCTCAGAGGTGATAGTGCCCCCAGCACTAGCAGTCTTAGCTGGTGTAGACATGGAGCTGTTAATGAGGTTCTGATCGAGCTCAGACACAGGGCTTGCAAGAAAATTCTCAAAGAGATTATGCAACAGACAACACAACTCAGAAATTATCAGAATGCAAAGTGTTTCTCGCTGGATGGCCACCTGTAATTTATAGGAAAAATTGAATTCAAATTTGATTGTTCCCCCCAAAATATGCTCATAAATGCTAGATTGGTGGCATATTTCCAAAGATTTCACACTTGATTTTAGCCTTAAATGCCTTAAATGTCGGTTTCCCGCTCCTCTTAACCATCTTCTGGCAGTCAAATCTTGAACAATGAAAGTAACGGTCAGTTTTTGGCAATGTTGCGTGGTCTCTCCTTCTGTAGTGCAGCCCCCTTCATGCTTATGCTGATACCTTGACACTTTCCCGTTCTACGTAGACCCCTTGTCACGCAACTCGACAACTCGGGTAGTGTAATTTATAGTCCCATGCCTCCTTGCAGTTGCCTAGAGTGCTAAGACTATGCTACCATCATATAGTCATCTGGTCAGATCGTCGGTGTATGGCTTCAATCGATTGCCATTCACCTTTCTGGGAAATGGATCTCCATTCAATTTCACAAGTTGGACTGCTCCACCATCAGTAATCTCCTTGATCACATATGGCCCCAGCCAATGCATCTGAAATTTTCCTGGAAATTTATCAAACTTGCTGTCATATAATAAAACTAAATTGTTTACCTTGAAGGTACATAGTTTGATGTGCCGATCGTGCCATGCCTTTTTGCGCTCCTTCTAAACTTGTTGATGGAATCCAGCCAAGAGTCTATCTTCCTACATCTTTGTCAGCTGCAAGAGCCACTCTTCTAAGGCTCCATAGTCCACCATTCCTGTGAACACCGCTATGCGTAGACTAGGCACAATATATTCCATTGACATCACAACTTCTATGTCATAGACCAGTTTGAAAGGTGTTTGTCTGGTCAACTTCTTACAGGTAGTCCTATACGCCCATAAATAGTGGGTATGTGCATGTCCCAATCATTCCTCTGTGCATTGCAAACCTTTTTCAACTCATTCTCCAATATCTTATTTAATGCTTCCACTATTCCATTGGCCTGAGGATGATATGGCATGCTCTTTTGATGATAAACTTGGAAATCTTCTGTCATTGTGCTGATCATTTCATTAAGGAAGTGTGTACCATGATCAGTCATCAAGTTCTACAAGAAACAGAACCTGGTCAACACATATTCAAATATGAACTTTGCTATTGTTGCCCCTATACAATCCTTCACAGGATGTGCTTCCGTCCATCTGGTCAAATACTCAGTCGTAGTGATGATATACTGCGCACCCGTCTTCTTTCCTGGAGGCTGAATTGGTACTACAAAATCAATTACCCACTTTTTGAATGGCTGCAATGATACTTGTGGATTCAGAGGTAGCTCATCCCTCCAGGATGGCCTACCCATCCTCTTACATGCATCACACACCCTACAATATGCTTTCGAATCCTTCTGCAATGTTGGCCACCACAACCCAGCGTGTAAAATCTTTTGCGCTGTTGCTTTTCCTACATAATGGCCTCCTGCGACCCCTCCATGAGCTTCAACTAAAATACTGCTTCGTTCAAAATTAGGCACATAACGTCCCAATATTTCATCTGATCCCATCTTCTACAAGTGACCTACAATAACAGAGGAGTCTATCACGCGCACAACTAATTCCTTCTTTTGTTGACTAGTGTACCCCTCTAGAGTCGTTCTCGTAGTCAGGAAGTGGATGATGTCTGCAAAATGATTGTATGCCACGTGTACCGAAAAAGAGCTGCGCGTCAGGCAACCCCTCCTCTAAGTTGGTAGGCTCCTCTCCGGTTTCAATGTATGATAGATGATCTGGTCTGACATTCAATCTCCTCACTTCACAATGACGTCGAAATCATACTCCTGAAACAACAACAACCATCTGCATATCCCCCTCCCAACACAGGCTTGTTGACTAAGTACTTTAATGCAGAATGGTCTGTATACATCTTAAAGTGTCTTCCTAGCAAATAATGCCTGAACTTCTAGAGTGTGTACACCATAGTGTTAGGCGGAAAGAGTCAATTTTGCAGACAAAACCAACCTCCCTAGAAGCTTAAGGCTTTCTAGTGACAAACAAGAAAATTAAGAACAATCCTTCTCTAAATATGCATTTACCATATAAGAAATCAAGTGTTTAGATACTACCTATAGTCCAACGCTGTTGTAGTAGTCCAACCTCGTCGATCCGGATGAGCTCCTCCTTCTCTCTGCAACCTGCATTCACTAACAATCAAACGATTAAATAGCACCTGAATATCTCATAAAATAAAACATATTTAACATACAGACCAAGGAGTATATGAAACAACTCATAAATAACAAATTGTTGAGAAGAATGGACTTATTTGTATTAATAGGAAACAAAAAAAACCATTACAACCTGAGCCTTGGTGTTGTGCAAGTTCCTCCCAGGGTCCAGCAAGAGTTTTCCTTTACTTTGATAAGCTCACCCACTTCCAAATGAAACAAGAAAGGATGGGAATATCTCCTCACAAGCTTCTACAAGGAAGTCCTAATTCCAGCAGCATCTACCCTTTGGAATGTTCAACTTTCAACCTCCCCTCCTCTGGCCCAATGCATGTATTTATAATGCTCTAGAGGAAGTTATTCAAGTCCAACATCAATGGGATAAGCCCTTCTTTTGGATGGGGTAGCTCCTCTCTTGATGGGATAAGTTCCTCTTTCATAGGGATGCATGAACCATCTGGAGGCGCTCAATACACGTCAAAC
>APFE030412084.1:0-39531 GCA_000404065.3 Pinus taeda | reverse complement strand
GCATCGCACCCTCTGCACTGGGTTTTCAGTATGGTCCAATTTTGACCATTTATGAGCAGTTTTTAGTGGAGAACTTCTCGGAGATGATGTAATCAGCTGACCTTGTTCCTTTAGGCAGTGAAGCAACACCTTTAGGGACTTAGAAGCCCTCAGTTTATGGACATTTATGATTTGGGTTGAAGTGCCCAAAAATGTATATAACACGTATACTTGGCCCTGCTTGAGTTTCCGGCCTCAGAGGCATCAACCCTCCTCCTGCAACATAATTCACGAAGACAGGGCAATGATCTTTATCATGCACCAGACTCTTACATTTCAGACACCAAACTTCTTCGCGCACCTCTAGCCGAGCCGCTCTATCCTTTTTCAGACTTTGAAACTCTAGGCAAAGATTCTGCAACTCCAAATGAATTTGTTGAACTCCCAAAGCAACATCTTGAATCGGTGTCTCATGCAATCTCATTGCAATCCCCAGGGCTTCCACCTGGGTCCCAATATTTTGCTGTGATAAAACAACCTATAAATGAGGCAAGAGCAAAGCCACAAACCATTCGCAGTGTTACCCATCTGTAAGATTCATGTTAGCCTTCTGGATCTTGCATTTCAATATTTGATCTAGCTCCTAGGGTGTCTCGCTAGGCTTCATCATGATTTCCTTGAATCCCACAATCGATTGCGCTTCAGACTTGGGTCTACTAAATTTCTTATTTAGTGCATTCTGAATATCTGCAAATGAAGTCATTGGGTTATCAGTGCAGTGCTTAATGTACCACATTAGCGCGTGCTCCTGTAAAGTAGTAACCCACATTGTTTTCTTCATCTGATCATCTGTAATGTTATGGCTTGCCACACAGCCGTTGTGACGAGCCAAAACTGGTCAAGGTCCTCATTTCCCAAGCCCTTGAAAATGGGAAACTTCACAGTATTCACCATATTGAACAGTGGTGGAGGTGGTGGTAGTGTGGGCGAAGGTGTATGTGCGGAGGTGAATATGGAGGTGGTGTGGGTGGATGGGATATTTGTGGGAACCCTTGCCTTATTAATTGGACAACGCTATGTGGTGAAGCCTATGCTGCTCCTTTTTCATCACTCAGAGGAGGCTCAATCTGTGGGATATATTCAGGATCTGTTCTCCTTTGATCCCTGAATAACTTTCCACTTCACGTAGCTCCAAACACCAAGGTATTTGCATAACCCACTTTTCACACAAGAGCATTTTAATCCAAGTATTCAAAGATCTCAAATACTTACTTCGCAATCCCTTGAAGAAGCGTCGCTTTGCTTCGTTATAGCTTACCAAGGTATCAACCATGAACTCTGTCACAAACCCTCCAGGGACACGATCAAGCCAACGATTGACAGTGCACGTGATTTTATCTTCATAGGCTTCCAATATCCACACTAATTCCGGGGTCCACACTATTGGACTGTCAAACCTCCACCTTCCCTATCCATCCACTAATTTAGTGATCCACTCATATAGCTTGATTGAGAAGTAGAATAAGAATATTTTGTGTATCTCTGTATACTAATACTTGTCCAACCACTGTTTTTTGTCAATCAAGGATTTCTGTTTTCTTGTGTCGTGAATTCGTGGATCTTTCTATCCACCCAATCTTAAATTTCCTTCTTAGTTGGATTCCAGTGATGTGACATCACACATCTCTTTATGCAGATCTTGGTCCCAGAAATGGAACCATTTGTTGGCTTAGTGGGTCCTGACCTAGGTTCATATTTAAGTTTTCCAAACAAATCCCTACACTACTGGCCCTTTTGGCATCAACTCACGGAGCATGGATTGAAGTCTCACCTGAAGCGGTATGGGGGGATGCTGGAACCAATTTTTTGCACTTAGAGATGATTGTGATGTCATTTTATGCCCTTAACCTACCTTCACGCAGGTCAATAAGCCCTTAAGGCTTATCGATATTACCTCCTCTTACCAGCTTCTAGACCTTTGCAAAGGTTTACGACTGTCTTTCGCAGACCCTAAACAGGTGAATCAACTACTTACTTGCCTATGTGATTACCTTTAGTTCCGTATTTACCCAAATTTGCTTGAGTATCTAATATATTTAACATATATTAAGATATTCTTCGTGTACACATATATTACTACTTGTGTTCATAAAACAATGTAAACCATGCAGAATCTCGCATCAATCTAGTATTAAATCATAAACCTATAATTCATCATCACATAAAAACATTCATTCATAACAAAAGTAAATGGACAAGCCACACATATTTCCAGAATAATCTCTTTATTGATACTTCAGTTTTGCTTACAGACTCAAGGCTACACTATGCACCCAACGGCAAGGGTCCACACACTCAGCTCTGGACTCTACTCTAGGCCTCTGCACACATAGCTGTAGAGCCTCTCTTTTACTCTAAGACTCTTTTCTATTCACTTCTTAATGACCCATTACATTCATTCTTCTCTCATCAACTACCTTAGACTCTCTAAGACTCTCCTTTTTATACAATCCCATGGTCTGCGAACCATGGGTAGGTCTATACAGGCTGACACAACTTACATAAAAGAAGGGAAAATCCCTTTAAGAGACTTACTATCTACATGCTCCGCGACCACAATTTTCGGAGACCTTACACTTTACATAACAAAAACTTGGGCCTTCTGCCCCAAAACTTGGGCTTTTTCCCCAAAAATGACTGCAGGGGACCCTGTCCCAACACCCTCGGCACCACAAGGGAGCTGAGACACCAAGCCAACACAGAGAGATGGATGATGTGGCCAAATAGATGATGAGACCCAGAGAGATCTACAGAGGAGGAGACTGTGCTTCACTTGCTAGGAGCCTTGGGCACACGGGTACAAGTGCAACAAAGGCAATGTCCATTTCATTAAGGTGTTCTTGGATAGTGAGTCGAAGGAAGAGAAGGCCGAGATAGTTGAGGAGCCAGAGGATGAGGTAGTAACATCATCGGGAGGACCACCACCACCACCACCTAGAGGAGGGCTGTTTTCCCCAACCGGGGGAGTCCTTGCTTCCCTTTGGGGTATACCAAAGTATTTGACACTAAAGATTAGGGGGACCATATCGGGGCAACATGTGTGAGTCCTGGTTGATAGTGGGGCCACCCACAATTTCATTGATGCTCATATGGTGGAGCGTAGGGCCATCCAAGCAACTACATTTGAGGGGTTCTTAGTTTTCATACCTGGAGACCAGACCATGCAGTGTATTAAGTATGTCTCTAGGTTGACCTTGAAGATGGGGAAATACTCACTCACTGATCATTTCTTCTTGGTTGATGTCTAAGACACCAATGTGGTGTTGGGTTTCTAGTGGTTGTACGCATTGGGGAATGTCACCATTGATTGGTAGAAGCTAGAGATGGAGTTCAAGGGGCCAGATGGGAAGTTGATATTGTTGAGGGGAATGAAATCTTATCCCCTTCAGATAGTTCAGCCCACCAGATGGAGGCAGATATACTACATGGAGATGTGGAATGGGCAATTGAGTTGTAGATTTATGAGTCTGGGACACGGGCACAGGCTACACACGCAGATATACTAGCCCTATTGGAGAGACACCAGGGGGTTTTTGGGGATGTTCCACCAAGTAGACTGCCATACCATGGATTTGAGCACACCATTGAATTGGAGGAGGGGGTGAACGTAGTCATCACCACCCATTATAGGAACCCAAAGGCATATAAGGATGATATAGAGCAGGCCATTGAGGAGTTGTTGACATTATGACACATCAGGCCTAGCTCGAGCCCATTTGCTTCTTCAGTGGTGCTAGTGAAGAAGAAAAATGGGATGCTACACATGTGTATCAACTACCAGGCTCTAAATAAGAAGACCTTGAAGAAAAAATACCCAATTCCACGCATACATGAGTTGATGGATCAAATTAGCATAGCTAAATACTTCTCTAAGATAGATCTGTGTTCGGGGTATCACCAGATTCACATGAGGGAGGAGATATCCCTAAGACTACTTTTCGCAACCATTATGGACATTTTGAGTTCTTGGTGATGCCCTTTGGGCTATCCAACACTCTAGCTACTTTCTAGTCTTGTATGAACCACGTGTTCTATGGGTAGATGACGCACTTTGTCTTGGTTTTCTTTGATGACATACTCATTTATAGTAGGACATGGGAGGAGCATCCTCAACACTTGAAGGAAGTGCTTCACATACTTGAGGAGCAGCGTTGGTATTGTTAGGATATTCCGACACATAGGAAATAGTTAAGTTCAACTTGGTCTAGTATAGAGTTAGGTAAAGTGTGTTTCTTTACCGTTGTACATTTTGTAACTTACAATCTGACGGTCACGATATGTAGTGATCCGACGGTTCATTCTCTCCTCGGTATTACCGACACTTGATCCGTGGCTTGACACCCGATTGGTCCATGAATTCTATTTAAAGCGCATGGAGGGTCATTTGTAGGTTCACCGTGCATGAGAGAAGCTTATGTAAATTTTCATTCTTTTATTAATAAATTGCCTGTAGTAGCCACGTTGGCGGAGGCGTGGACTGTTTCCCTCTCTGAGGGTTTTAACCACGTCAAAATACTGGTGTATTGATCTGTGATCTATTTGTGAGCGGTGTCCTTTTGGTGTTCTGTTTGAGGAACTTACCCTGTAAATTCCTACAGGTATGTGAAGTTGTCCAAATGTGAGTTTGGACTAAAGAATATGTTGTACCTGGGGCATGTGATCAGGTAAGATGGAGTGAAGGTGCATAAGGAGAAGATTCACGCTATACTATATTGGCCCACACCCAGGAACATGATGGAGTTGAGGGGGTTCCTGGGAATTCATACATATTACAAGAGATTTGTGAGAGGGTTCTCAACACTTGTAGCATGTGTCACAAATTTGACGAAGAGGGGAGATTTTAAGTGGATGCATGTGGCAGAGGAGGCTTTTGAGTGCCTCAAGAGGGTCATGAGTAGCTGCCCTACCTTAGCCTTGCTATATTTCACACGACCCTTTGTGTTGGAGTGTGATGCCTCCAGTAAAGGGGTTGGGGTTGTTTTGACACAAGGGGGCCATCCTATTGTGTTTGAGAGTAGGAAACTATTGCCTCATGAGCGGTTGTACTCTCTGTATGACAAGGAGATGCTGGCAGTGATGCATGCACTGGACAAATTTAGATAGTATCTATTGGGCAACTGGTTCAAAGTGAAGACTAATCACACTAGTATTCAGTTCCTCCTTGAGCAGTAGTCATTAAAGGAGAGGCAACAGAAATGGGTGAGTAAGCTCTAGGCTTACAATTTTGAGATGAGTATGTGAAGGGTAAACACAATGTGGTAGTCGATGCCCTCTCTAGGATACTAGCAATGCTATCTTTGATGGATGTCACACAGGATTGGAAGGCTCAACTATTGGTTGAGTACTCCAAGGATAGGTAGGGTTGCAATATTTTAGATGGCACGCACATGGATGACTGGTTCAAGGTGATGGAAGATGTGATTTACTATAAGGACCAGATCTATTTGGTACCATGATCTCAGTTGAAGGAGAGGATCACGTAGGCAACCCACGATTCCCCCTAGTAGGGTACCCATCATTCTTCAAGACATACCATGTTGTCAAGGAGAGATTCTCTTGGCGAGGGCTAAAGGGAGATGTGTTGAGGCATGTGAAGGAGTGCGTGGATTGCTAGAGGAACAAGGTGGAGTTGACCCACCCGACTGGTTTGCTACAGATGCTTCCCATTCGGGAGAGGAAGTGGGAGGTGTATCCATGGAATTCATCACTAGGCTACCATCTGCATAGGGGCGAGACTGCATTTATGTGGTGGTTGATAGATTGACCAAGTTCACCCACTTCTTCTCTATTTCATCGAGATATTTAACCCCCTAGGTGGTTGAGTTGTTCTTTCAGGAGGTTTTCTGGTTGCATAGTCTTCCCAAGACCATTATGAGTGATAGGGACAACTAGTTTATGGGGGGCTTTTGGCAGGAGATGTTCCGGCTAGTGGGGACAAAGCTCACACCCAACACTAGCTATCACCCCAAAACTAATGGGCAAACGAAGATTGTGAAAAATTGGTTGGAGGGGTACCTGCGTAATTATGTGACTCAACAAAAGAGAGTATGGGTGAAGAGGCTATGTCTTGGGAATTTCTGCTACAACATGACTTATCATATTTCCATTGGTATGTCACATTTTCTAGCTCTTTATGGGTATGATGCTCTTACTTTTTCTGACATGGTGTTTGGAGATAACAGGGCCTCATAAACAAAGGACTCAGTTTAAGAGAGCCAAGAGATTCTCTGGGCTCTTAAGAACAATTTGCAGGTGGCTCAAAATCAACAAAAGATATATGGTGACAAGCACAGGGTGGAGAGAAATTTTGAGGTAGGGGACATGGTCTATCTATGTTTTCAACCATATAGACTATCTTCACTCAAGCATAAGGGTGTAGAAAAATTGTAGCCCCGCTTCTATGGGCTCTACTGAGTGGTCAGGAGGGTAGGTGAGGTGGCCTATGAAGTAGAGCTGCCTTAAGAGATCCAGATTCACAACGATCCGGATTTAAATAGGAACTCAACAAATTAAAGATATAACGATAAATAAAAATATGTAGTATAAATAACATTTCATTTCATTAATATCAAATACTCAAATATGCTTACAAACAGAATGGAAATAAGACTAGCTCGGGCGATGGTAGCTTATCTCTAAGAAGAGATATGGCGGCTACATGCCTCTGAACTATGTTACAATGAGGCTCAAAGGCCTATTTATTATTGAGAAACAATGGAAAACCCTAAATATCCAAAAACCTAACCCCAGGAGATGAAGCGCCAAACTATGGGCCCTGTTTGGGTAAAGTGGTACATCAACTTCCCGGGGTCGTAACTTTGGCATACAATCTCCGTTTTATGCACACAATACCTTGTTAGAAAGATCTATCTAAGAACTATCACTTTGGAATGATTAGCATCAATCCAAAACCCATGATGGTCCTAGTTTTTACAAAAAAAAAAAAAAAAAAAAAAAAAAAAAAAAAACAAACAAACAAACTTTGTTTAGGGCCTCAAAATCGCTCCGAAAGTTCAGGACTCGAAAAAACTGTTAAAAATAGTAAATTGTTCTACAAATAAGGAAATTGAAAAATTGAAAAAAACAATGGTGGGGGTCCAAGTGGAATAGGTGGGTGGCCACCAATATCCACCTGGATTATTCCTCCCCCCTTAGGAAGCAATGGTCCCCATTATGTTGAGATGAGGAAACTTCTACTGAACTTGGTCCTTGATGAGCTAGTTGCTCTGGTGAAGGAGGTAGCCTGCTTTGACAACTCAATATATTTGGATCCTTTGTTGTCCGGTGTTCTTGATATGCATGTCCACGATTTGATAAGTTGTGGATTGTTCCTTGCAATTTGGATTTAACACTGTAGGTGTGATTTGTTCTACAATTTGTGATGTGTTTAGCAATGGTGGGAAGTATGGTTGAAGGCAGTCCACATTGAACACTAGGTGCATGCCATGGAATGGGGGATTGCTGAACCCAAATGCATTGTCTCCCAAAGCCTTGGTAATGGTGTAAGGACCATAGTGGAGTGGTCCGAGTTTCTGATAGGCTCCGGTAAGGGGTTCCTTCTACAAATGCAGCCAGACTTTTTCACCCACCTAAAACTTGTGTGGCACTCGATGTTGATCATGTCATTGCTTGTACTTGGAATTTAATTTCTCTAGAATGTCATGGACCTACTGGTGAATATGTTGGATGTGCTCAATGAAGCTGTTTGCCTTATCAACTTCAGACTGGATATGAGCCAAATATTCCTGAGTAGATGCAAATGGTATGGCCACATCAATGGGACATAGTGCCTAGAATCCCAAGCCCACCTGAAAAGGCCTGTGGCTAGTTGAGCTGTGGAGAGCTCGGTTATAGTTGCGTTGGACATAAGGGAGGATCTCATCCCATGTGTGTGGATTATTTGAGTTGTACATGCACAAAATGTGTACGATCATCCTGTTGACGACCTCTATTTGGCCATTAGTTCGGGGATGGAAAGATGTGGACTTGGTGAGATTGGTATCTAGTATCGACCAGAGACTAGACAAAAATGTACTGAGGAACCTATTGTTCCGATCTGAGATGATAGACTTTAGGATACCAAAGTTTACCCACACTCGTTCAAAGAAGATTTTAGTAGTGGCTTCTGTTGTGGTATTCTTCTTGTAGGTCGCCACAATGACCATCTTTGAGAATCTGTCGATGACCACAAAAACACAGTCATTGCCATGCTTAGTAAAAGGAAGGCCTGACATGTAATAAATGGAGATGGATTCCCAAGGTTGGCTAGGGGTAGGCAGCGAAGTATAGAGGCCTTGCTTCTTGATGGTCGATTTGGCAATGGCGTAGGCATTGCAGGATCTGATGTACTTCCCGACATCTTGTCGAATATTTGGCCAATAGAAATAGATCTACAATACTACCACCATTTTCTCGACCTCGAAATGCCAAGCGGCCCGACTATAGTAAGCTTCCCAAATCATCTTGGCACTCTTGCTTGAAGGAACAAAAAGGTGTCCCAGGTGGCATAATAGGGCATCATGGAGATGAAAATATGGAACTTTCTAACCCTCCAAGAGCATCTGGTATGTGTGGCGGACTTCTAGGTCATGTTTGTAGATAAGTGGCCAATTAGAAGTTTCATGCCCATAAGAGTTGAGAATGGTGGTTAACTCCATGATCGGTGGTTAGCTGAGGTAGTCTGCAACATTATTGGTGCTTCCCTTCTTATACTTGATATTCAAATAGAACTGTTGCAGGTATGTGGACCACTTCTGATGGCGATCATTCTACAACTTCCCTTGCATCTGTATGAACTGCAAGGGTTGGTGGTTTATGTGGATGACTGTTTCCTTCCCCAAAATGTAATGCTCCATTGTCAGCAGGCCTGCACAATGGAATACATCTCTTTGTCATAGTGGGATACTTCCAGACTATGTTTGAAAGTGTCTCACTATGATATGCCACTCGATGCCCCTATTGAGCAAGGAATGCCCCAATAACATAGTCAAAGGCATCTGTCTCGATCTCAAATGGTTGTTGCAAGCCCGGTAATGTCAGCACTAGTGTAGAGAAGAGGCGATGTTTCAACTCTGCGAATGCCTTCTATTGAGATTCAGGAAAAAATAATTTTTCTTTCGCTCCTCCCTTGGTGACATGACTCAAGGGCCAAGTGATATGAGATAATCCCAACACGAACCTGTAGTAGAAATTAGCAAGACCCAGAAAGTTGCGAAGCTCTATCAGAGTGGTTGGGGCTAGCCAATCCAGAATGACTTGGATCTTGGCTAGATCCACATGCACCCCCTGTTCATTAATAATGTATCATAGATATTGAACCTTGGTCATGCCAAAAGTGAATTTCTCCAAATTGGCACACAACTTGTGTTGCCGCAATGTTTGGAGAACCTTTTGGATGTGGTGGAGGTGCTATTCCCAACTCAGGTTGAAGATCGGGATGTCATTGAAGTATACCACTACAAATGAGTTGGTCAATGGCTGCAATATGTCATCCATCAGCCTCACGAAGGTTGTAGGAGCATTCATCAACCTGAAAGGCATAACCAACCATTTGAAAAGGCCCTCCTAGGCTTTGAAGGCAATCTTCCACACATCGGAAGGTTCGATTAGTACTTGGTGATATCTGGACCTTAAGTTTATCTTATTGAAATATTCCGCCCCCCTTGAGTTGGCACATAAGGTCATCAATCCATGGGATCAAGTACCTATTCTAGAAAATGATCTTGTTTACCACTCGATAGCTAATACAGAGTCTCCAAGTCCCATCCTGCTTTTTTACCAACACAACTTGGCTCCCACAGAGCGATGAACTCGGCCGGATGTGACCTTTCTGTAGCAACTCCTGAATCTGCCTCTTGAATTCTTCATTCTCTAGAACGAAGTGCCGATAGATTGGTCCATTGGGCAATGACACACCTAAGGTTAGATCGATGGAGTGCTTGATCTAACAGTGTAGAGGCACCCCTGCGGGGGAGGTGAAGATGTCCTCGTACTCCTCCACGACCTTGTTCATCTATTGTTGTCATGCAAAGGGGCCCTGTTTGGAGGTCGTGGCCACCATCTTCTTCTTTCCCTAAGGGCATATCATCAGGAAAACAAATTTCCAAGTTTTGGAAATGAGTTTACTCCATTGTTTTACAGTAGCCAAAGAGATGGTGGTAGGCGATGATACCTTTGGTATCTTGTACAACTTATTTCCCAAAGTAATAATAATGGCACGAGGACTTGAATCATACACAACATGTCACTTCCAAAAGTATGGTTGGCCAAATAATACATCACAAACATCATGGGGAGAAACGTCATATAATACCTCATCCATGAAGTGCTTGATGTTGTATGGAAGGTGACATTGTTAGCTCACGTGAAGATCCCATCCTTGGTGAAGCCACCCGATGGTGTACGATTGTGGGTGTGTTGTGCTCGGTAAGACCAACCCCTTCACGACCTCTGCCAGAATGAGGTTCTTTTGGCTCTTGTTGTCGATAATGAATTGTAGTGGGGAACCCTTTACCCACATTTGGGAGTGGAAGAGGCTCTCCTCCTCCTCTTAATCTTCGGGTTCTTCCTTCTAGATCTTTGTGGTGGAAATGGTGGCGTTAGGATCCACATCAATAATCTTCTTCCCTTCGTCATTCCCTTGTTGGGATGTGTTATATTCTTTCCACGACTAACCCACATAGTTAACAAGGGGGCGGAGCCCCCCCTTCGTTATGACAATTTCGTAGTGGGGGGAGTCAAATGAGGTTTGGGCGGACCTACCTATGGTTTTGTGCAGGTTTTTTCACATGGTTTGGGTGTGATGGTTTCAGTCCATGGTTTTGGATGCGATGGTTTTTGGTCCATGGTATTGGATGCTTCGACATGTATAAATATGTATTGTAACATTGAAAGGAACATAATGAAAAATCAAGTTGGTAGTCCCAGTTTTGGGATCCAGGGGAAAATCTCTGTGTATATGTGTTTTACATGTTATGCTCTCGCATTGTTTATTTTCTATGTTTTAGAATTCGTATGTAGGTAATTTCTGTATGGGGTTAAAATCTACATATCCTTGTTGGTTTCTGACTCAGAGTCAGAAAATGCATATGATTTCGAAGCCTGTAGCTTAGCCACCAGTGACTACTTGGCCCGACACTCACTTGTTTATGTCAAAACCAGGGAAGGAGCACTGGACAACAGTGAAGCAGGTTTTCAGGTATTTGCGTGGCACTAGTGATTATGGTTTGTGCTACCAAGGAAGACTAGGATTGGAAAGTGTTGGATATTCATGGCTATGTTGATGCAGACTGGGCTGGAGATATGGATCAGAGAAGATCTACAAGTGGGTATGTGTTTAACCTATTTGGAGGTGTAGTCAGTTGGATGAGTAAGAAACAATTTGTAGTGGCACTATCAACTATAGAGGCATAATACATGGCAGCCACTCATGCAAGCAAGAAGCAATTTGGTTACAGAGATTCTGTTCAAGTATGGGGTTAGTACAGGGAGCTATAAGGATAGGCTGTGACAACCAAAGTGCAATTTTCTTGGAAAAGAACCCTACATATCATTCAAAGACTAAGCACATTTATATTTAGTATCACTTTGTGAGGGATATGATAGAAGATAAAAAGGTGTTGCTGGTAAAGGTGGACACTTTGAAGAATACTGTAGATGCATTGACAAAATATATGACCTTTGAGAAGTTCTCTTGGTGTAGAGAAACAATGGGTGTTGCAGGGATGGATAAATGACTAAGCTCTCTTGTGGCCCACTATGGAAAGAAAACAACAAGTGGGAGAATGTTGGGCTGTGTTATATTCTTTCCATGACTAACCCACGTAGTTAACCGGGGGGTTAGAAGGGGGCAGAGCCCCCTCTTTGTTGCGACGATTACATAGCGGGGGGAGTCATAGGGGGTTTGAGGGGTGCAGGTAACCCCACTCTATGGGTTTCGGGGCAGTGCTCCAGAAAATTTTGGTTTTGGACCCTATATTAGGTTGGGTGGACCTTCCTATGGTTTTGTGCATGTTTTTTGCACATGGTTTTGGACGTGATGGTTTTCGGTCCATGGTTTTGGATGTGATGGGTTTCGGTCCATGGTTTTGGATGCAATGGTTTTCGGTCCATGGTATTGGATGCTTCAACATGTATTGTAACATTGGAAGGAACATAATGAAAAATCAAGCTGGTATTCCTGGTTTTGGGATCCAGGGGAAAATCTCTTTGTATATGTGTTTTATGTGTTATGCTCTTGCATTGTTTATTTTCTGTGTTTTAGAATTTGTATGCAGGTACTTTCTGTATAGGGTTAAAACCTACATCCATTGTCAGTTTCTAACTCAGAGTCAGAACATTCATCTGATTTCGAAGCCTATAGCTCAGCCACCAGTGACTGCTTGGCCTGACAGTCACTTGTGTTGTGAGTCAAGCTCTTATGGAACTCACACCACTTTCCCATGTCCTTCTTGGGCTTCACGGTGTTGTTCTTTGCTTGCAGATTTGGCGAGTTGTCTTGGGCCACGCCGCATTGGCTCTGTCCTTTGTTTTGGGGTTTGGGGGCACCTTTCCCTTGCTTCAGATTTGCAGATCCAAAGTCTCACTTCTTCTGTTTAAACTTCTGCTCGATCTTGACGATGTATCGGTATGATGTGCCGAGCGAAGAGATGTCCAGGAACTCCATATAGTCCTGGATGTACCTGTGTAGCTATCCATGGTACTTCAGCACCAAATGTTTCTCAGAATCCTTGATGCCCAACTTCATGCGAAGGGTATAGAAAACATTGGTAAACCCTGACACATCTTGGTCCCTTCCCCTCTGTAACGTTGTCCATTTTATGTATTTATCTTCATAGCTCCCAACAGGGTATTACTTCTCCTTGATGGCATCCTAGAATGAGTTCCAAGTGGGTGTAGTTGAAAATAGTGAGGTCATACTTTCATCCTTCTGCTCACAATAGGTTTCCCACCAGTCCTTGAAGTGGGGGGTGGCTTTAAGAAGAGAAAAAGTAATATTTTCTTGGCTGGAAAATCATGAAAATAAAAATAACCTTCTAGTAGATTTAACCAATTATCTACAACATCTGTATCTATTTGGCCCTCAAATATGGGAATGTCAAAAGTTACTTGTACCTTAAAAGGAGTGGAGCCTCCATAGTGTCTGCTGGATATGGATGCACTGCCGGTGGGCAATCGTTGAAGGATCTAGTCAAATTTATCCATCATTGCATTCATTTTTTTCTCGAGGCCCTCCTTGAGCAATATTTTGATAGGATCTCCTACCCTCTCTTCTTTCTTTTCTTTGCCCATGGGCAACCATTGGGGTTTACGAGTGTGATCTTGCATAGGTTAAACCAGATCGAGCCCTAACTCATTATATCCCGACCTCGTTGGGGACATGCAAAGAAAAGAAAAGAAAGAGCAGAATGCTTTGATACCACATATCTGGATTTAAACAGGAATGCAAAAAATTATAGATATAAAAATAAATACAAAGATGCAGTAGAAATGACACTTCATTTCATTAATATCAAATACTGAAATATGCTTACAAACACAATGGAAATAAGACTAGCTCGGGCGATGGTAGCTTATCTCTAAGAAGAGATGTCATGCCTACATGCCTCTGAAATGTGTTATAGTGAGGCTCAAAGGCCTATTTATTATTCAGAAACAATGGAAAACCCTAAACATCCAAAAGCCTAACCCTAGGAGATGAAGCACCAAACTATGGGCCCCGTTTGGGTAAATTGGTACATCAACTTCCCGGGGTTGTAACTTTGGCATACAATCTCTGTTTAATGCGCACGATACCTCACTAGAAAGATCTCGCCATAGACTACAACTTTTGAATGACCAACATTGACCAAAAACACATGTTGGTTTGATTTTTCCAAAAAAACGTTGTTTAGGGCATCAAAACAACTCTGGAAGTTCAGGACTCGAAAAACTGCCAATAAAAGTAAATTATGCTACAAATAAGGTAACTGAAAAACTAAAAGAAACAATGGTGGGAATTTAAGTGGAATAGTTTGGTGGCCACCAATATCCACCTGGATCATTCCTTCCCACTTAGGAATAAATGGTCCCCATTGCGTTGAGATGAGGAAACTTCTGTTGAAATTGGTCCCTGGTGAGCCAGTTGCCCTAGTGAAGGAAGGAATTGGCCTACTTTGAAAACTCGATATAGTTGGATCCTTTGCTATCGGGTGTTATTGATCTATGTGTCCATGATTCAATAAGTTGTGGCTTATTCCATGCAATATGGATTTAAATCTGTCGGTGTGCATTGTTCTGCAATGTTTGATGTGTTTAGAAATGGTGGGAAGTATGGTCAAAGGCAGTCCACATTGAACACTGGGTACAGGCCAAGGAATGGGGGAATGTGGAGCTCAAATGAATTGTCTCCCATAACCTTGGTAATGGTGTAAGGACCATATCATAGTGGTATGAGTTTTCGATAGGCTCTGGTAAGGCGTTCCTTCTGCAAATGCAACTAGACTTAGTCACCCACCTGAAACTTGTGTGGAACTCAATGTTGATCATGTTGTTGCTTGTACTTGGCATTTGATTTCTCTAGAATTTCATGGACCTTTTGGCGGATATGCTGGATGTTCTTAATGAAGCTATTTTCCTTATTGGCTCGGGACTGGACATGAGCCGAATTTGCCTGAGTAGATGCAAATGATATGGCCACATCAATGGGACATAGTGGCTGGAATCCCAAGCCCACCTGAAAAGGGCTGTGGCCAGTTGAGTTGTGGTGAGCCCGATTATAACCACACTAGACATAAGGGAGACTCTCATCCCATGTGCATGGATGCTTTGAGTTGTACATGCAAAGAATGTGTATGATCATCTTGTTGACAACCTATGTCTAGCCATCAGTTTGAGGATGGAAAGTTGTGGACTTAGGGAGCTTGGTGTCCAATATCGACCAGAGACTGGACCAAAATCTATTGAGGAGCTTGGTGTCCCGATCTAAGATGATAGACTGTGGGATCCGAAAGTGTACCCACACTCATTGAAAGAAGATTTTAGTAGTGGCTTTTGCTGTGATATTCTTCTTGCAGGCTACCATAATGGCCATCTTTGAGAATCTATCGACGACCACAAAACCTAGTCATTGCCATGCTTAGTAGAAGGAAGCCGCGATGTGTAATCCATGGAGATGGATTCCCAAGGTCAACTTGGGGTTGGCAGCAGAGTATAGAGGCCTTGCTTCTTGATGGTCGGTTTGGCAATGACGTAGGCAGTGCAGGATCTGATGTACTTTGCGACATCCTGTTAAAGATTCGACCAATAGAAATACTTCTGCAGTACTGCCACCATTTTCTCAACTCCGAAATGCCAAGCGGCCCGACTATAGTGCACTTCCCAAATTATCTTGGCACGCTCACTTGAAGGAACAAAAAGGTGTCCCAGGTGGAATAACAAGGCATCTTGGAGGTGAAAATTTGGAACTTGCTGACCCTCCAAGAGTGTCTGGTATGTGTGGCCAAATTCTGGGTCGCTTTTATAGAGAAGTGGCCAATCAGAAGTCTTGTGCCCACAAGAGTTGAGCACAGTGGATAATGCCATGATCGGTGGTCGGCTGAATCAGTCTACAATATTATTGGTGCTGCATTTCTTATACTTGATATTCAAATGGAACTGTTGTAGGTATGTGGACCACTTGCAATGGTAGTCATTTTAGAACTTCCATTGCATACTGTAGGGGTTGGTTGTTTGTGTGGATGGCAGTTTCCTTCCCCAAAATGTAATGCTTGCATTGTCGGTAGGCCTGCACAATGGAATAAATCTCTTTGTCATAAGTGGGATACTTTTTTACTGTGTCTGAAAGTGTCTCACTATGATATGCCACTGGATTCCCCTGTTGAGTAAGGACTGCCCCAATAGCATAGTCAGAGGCACCTGCCTCGATCTCAAATGGTTGTTGCAAGTCTGGTAATGTGAGCACTGGTGCAAAGCAGAGGCGATGTTTCAACTCTGCGAATTCCTTCTATTGGGATTTAGACCAAAAGAATTTTTCTTTCACTCCTCCCTTGGTGACTTGACTCAAGGGCCAAGTAATATGAGAGAATCCCAACACAAACCTACAGTAGAAATTGGAAAGACCCAGAAAGCTGTGGAGCTCTGTTAGAGTGGTTGTGGCTAGCCAATCCTAAATGACTTGGATCTTGGTTGGATCCACATGCACCCCACATTCATCAATAATGTATCCCAAATACTGAACTTGGGTCATGCCAAAAGTGCATTTCTCCAAATTGGCATAGAGCTTGTGTTGCCGTAGTGTTTGCAAAACCTACTGAATGTGGTGGAGGTGCTCTTCCCAACTCTGGATGAAGATCAGGATGTCATCCAAGTATACCACTAGAAATGAGTTGGTGAATGGCCACAAGATGTCATCCATCAACCTCATGAATTTTGGAGGAGCATTCATCAACCCGAAAGGCATAACTAACCATTCGAAAAGGCCCTCCTTGGCTTTGAAGGAAGTCTTCAACACATCAGAGGGTTCAATTGGTACTTGTTGATATCAGACTTCAAGTTGATCTTGCTAAAATATTCGCCCCCTTGAGTTGGTCCAGAAGGTCATCAATCTATGGGATTAGGTACCTATTCCAGGCAATGATCTTGTTCAGCACCCAATAGTCAAT
The DNA here is from genome assembly GCA_000404065.3 of Pinus taeda. Classification (NCBI taxonomy): domain Eukaryota; kingdom Viridiplantae; phylum Streptophyta; class Pinopsida; order Pinales; family Pinaceae; genus Pinus; species Pinus taeda. The sequence continues at coordinate 22,852 of APFE030412084.1, read as the reverse complement.
ACAAAGTCTCTAAGTCCCATCCTTCTTCTGTACCAACACTATCAAGCTCCCACAGGGTGATGAACTCGACCGGATGTGACATTTCTGTAGCAGCTACTGAATCTACCTTTTGATTTTGTCGTTCTCCAAAATGGAGCATCGATAGATTGGTCCATTGGGTAAAAACGCACCTAGGGTCAGATCGATGGAGTGCTTGTATGACAGTGTAGAGGCACCCCTCCGGGGGAGGTGAAGATGTCATCGTACTCCTCCACGACCTTGTCCATCTATTGTTTTCATGTGGAGGGTTTGTGTCTAGAGGTCGTGGCCAACATATTCTTCTTTCCTTGAGGGTGTATTATTAGGAAAACAAATTTCCCAGTTTTGGAAATGATCTTATTACATTGTTTTGCAGTAACCAAAGAGATGGCATTAGGCAGTGCTACCTCTGGTATCCTGCACAACTTATTTCCCAAAGTAACAATAATAGCACAAGGCCTTGACTCATCCATAGCATGTCACTTACACAAGTATGGTTGGCCTAATAATACACAACAAATGTCAAGGGGAGAAACGTCACATCATACCTCACCCGTGAAGGGCTTGATGCTGTATGAAAGGTGGCACGACTGGCTCACGTGAAGATCCCGTCCTTGGTGAAGCCACCTGATGGTGTACAGTTGTGTGTGTGTTATGGTCGGTAAGCCCAAATACTTCAAGACCTCTGCTGAAATGAGGTTCTTTTGGCTCTCGCTATTGATAATGAATTGTAGCGAGGAACCCTTTACCCACATTGGGGAGAGGAAGAGGCGCTCCTCCTCCTCTGGATCTTCAGGTTCCTCCTTCTAGATCTTTGTGGTGGCAACGGTGGCATTGGGCTCTGCATTAATAATTTTCTTCCCTTTTTCATTCCCCTTGTCGGGTTCTGACTCAAAGTTGGAACATGCATCTAATTTTGAAGCCTTTAGCTCGGCCACTAGTGATTGCTTGGCCTGACACTCACTTTTGTTGTGAGTCGAGCTATTAGGGAGCTCACACCACTTTCCCATGTCATTCTTCGACTTCACAGTGTTGGTCTTTTCTACAGCTTTGGTGGGTTGTCTTGGGCTGCCCCGCCTTGGATTTGTCCTTTGTTCTACGGTTTGGGGGCACCTTTCCTTGCTTTAGATTCACAGACTCAAAGTCTCGCTTCTTCTATTTAAATTTATGATTGATCTTGACAGCGTAGCGGTATGATGTACTAAGTAAGGAGATGTCTAGGAACTCCATCTTATCTTGGATGTACTTGTGTAGGTAGCTACGGTACTCGATTACCAAAATTTTCTCAGATTCCTTGATACACAACTTCGTACGAAGGGTATGAAAAACATTGGTAAACTCTAGCACATCTTCGTCACTTCCCTACTACAATGTTGTCCAATTTATGTATTTTTCCTTATAGCTCCCGACAGGGTAGTATTGCTCCTTGATGACATCTCAGAATGAGTTCCAAGTGGATGCGATTGAAAATAGTGAGGTCATACTTTCATCCTTTTGCCTATAGTAGGTTTGCCACTAGTCCTTGATGTGGGGGGTGGTTTTGAGAAGCGAAAAAGTAATATCTTCACGGTTGGAAAAATCATTAATTAAAAATATCATTCTAGAAGATTTAACCATTTATCTACGACATTTGCATCTATTTGGCCCTCAGATATGGGAATGTCAAAATTTACTTGTACCTTAAAAGGAGTGGAGCCTCCAGAGTGGCTACTGGATGTGGATGCATCATTGGTGGGCAACCATTGAAGGATCTGGGAAAAGTTATCCATCATCGTGTTTATTTGTTTCTCGAGGGCCTCCTCGAGAAATATTTTGATAGGATCTCCTGCCCCCTCATATTTCTTTTCTTCCCCCATGGGCGGCTGTTGGGGTTTGCAAGGTTGATATTGAAAAGATTCAAATAGATCGAGGCCTAACTCCTTATATCCCGACCTCGTTGGGGACATGCAAAGAAAAACAAAGAAAGAGTAGATTGCCTTGATACCACTGATCCAAATTTAAACAAGAACACAACAAATTACAGATATAACCATAAATACAAAGATGTAGTAGAAATAACTTTTCATTTCATTAATATCAAATTCTGAAACATTCTTACAAACATAATGGAAATAAGACTAGCTTGGGTGATGGTAGCTTATCTCTGAGAAGAGATATCGCAGCTACATGCCTTTGAAATTTGTTACAATGAGGCTCAAAGGACTATTTTTAATTGAGAAACAATCAAAATTTTAAACATCCAAAAACCTAACCCTAGGGGATGAAGCACCAAACTATGGGCCCCATCTGGGTAAACTGGTACATCAACTTCCTGGGGTTGTAACATTTGCATACGATTTATGTTTGATGCACACAATACCTCACTAGAAATATCTATCTGAGGACTACAACTTTTATATAACCAAGATGGATTGTAGTTGGTCCTATTTTTCCAAAAAGCGTTGTTTAGGGCCTCAAAACGGCTCCAGAAGTTCAGGACCTGAAAAACTGCCAAAATTAGTAAATTGTGCTACAAATAAGGAAAATGAAAAACTTAAAGAAACAATGGTGGGGGTCCAAGTGGAATAGGAAGGTGGCCACCAATATCCATGTGGATCATTCCTCCCCTAATAGGAATCAATGGTCCCCATTGCATTGAGATGATGAAACTTCTGTTGAACTTGGTCCGTGGTGAGCCACTTGCCCTGGTGAAGGAGTTGGCTTGCTTTGAAAACTCGATATAGTTGGATCCTTTGGTGTTGAGTGTTCTTGATCTGTGTGTCCATGATCTGATAAGTTGTGGCTTGTTCCATGAAATCTGGATTTAACACTGTAGGTGTGAACTGTTCTGCAATGTTTGATGTGTCTAGCAATGGTGGGAAGTATGGTCAAAGGTGGTCCAAATTGAACACTGGTTGTAGGCCAAGGAATGGGGGAATGCTGAGCTCAAATGCATTGTCTTCCACAACATTGGTAATGGTGTAAGGAAAATATTGGAGTGGTATGAGTTTCCAATAGGCTCTCATAAAGAATTCCTTCTACAAATGCAACCAAACTTTGTCGCCCACCTGAAACTTTTGTGGCACCTGATGTTGATCATGTCGCTACTTGTACTTGGCATTTCATTTCTGTAGAATGTTGTGGACCTATTGGTGGATATGTTAGATGTGCTCAATAATTTTTTTTTTCCTTATCGGCTTTGGATTGGGCATGAGCCAAATCTAGCTAAGTAGATGCAAATGGTATGGCCACATCAATGGGTCATAGTGGCTGGAATCCCAAGCCCACCTATAAAGGATTTCGGCCAGTTGAGCTGTGGAGAGCTTGGTTATAGCTGCGCTAGACATAAGGGAGGATCTCATCCCATGTGTGTAGATGCTTTGAGTTGTACATGTCAAAAATGTGTACGATCATCCTGTTGACAACATCTGTCTTGCCATCTGTTTAGGGATGGAAAGCCATGGACTTACTGAGTTTGGTGTCCAACATCGACCAGAGACTGGACCAAAATGTACTAAGGAATCTTTTGTCCCCATCTGAGATGATAGACTTTGGGATACCAAAGTGTACCCACACTCGTTGAAAGAAGAGTTTAATAGTGGCTTCTGCTGTGATATTCTTCTTGCAAGCCACTATAATGGCCATCTTTGAGAATCTGTCGATGACTACAAAAACCCAATCATTTCCATGCTTAGTAGAAGGAAGGCCCGACATGTAATCCATGGAGATGGATTGCCAAGGTCAACTAGGGGTAGGAAACAGAGTATATAGGCCTTGCTTCTTAATGGTTGATTTGGCAATGACGTAGGCAGTCCAGGATCTGATGTACTTCTCGACGTCCTATCAAAGATTCGACCAATAGAGATACTTTTGCGGTACTGCTACCATTTTCTCAACTCTAAAATAACTAGTGAATCAGCTGAAGTGCGATCCCAAATCATTTTGGCATGCTCACTTGAAGGAACAAAAAGGTTCGCAGGTGGCATAAAATGGCATCTTGGAGGTGAAAATCTAGAACTTGCTAATGTTGGGTCATGAAAAAGGTATGCATTTACTATTAACTTATTATCCTTTTCCTTTATTCTCATCTTTTCTATATCTCAATGAACTAATCTATTAAGAAATTACAGTAAGAAATACATAAATTATTTACAGTTAATCTTTGGCTAATTATTATCCTTCTTTATGTAGGAAAGTATGAAAAGGGACAATAGTTGTTCCCTAACTAAGGAACAACGAAAAAGCAGTAAGCTAAGGAAGGAGTGTGATAGTTACAAATAAGGCCAAAACAAATAAGAAGGATCAGCGTGAGAAGGGAAAGATGTCTGAAGTTAGACAATTGTGCGAATCCCTCATGATTGAGAGATCCCGAGGGATCGCTTTTACTATTTATATTTTTACCCCTTTCTCATTATAAAAGGCAACGTTTGTAAGCAGAAAGGAGAGGACTGTTGTTATTATTATTGTAATTCTCAATTACAGACTTTTGCTATAACGAAGAGCAAAAATACATTGTAATACTCTTTCATGATTAATACATAAGAGGAGTTGTTGTTCCTTTTCATTTATCTGAAGTAACCAGCAGTGTATGCTGGCGGCTAAGGGCCCGACTTCCGGTGGAATTCACTGCTTCACCTGTGTCATATATTTTCAATTATTGCAAGTGTGACAGTTTGATAGTATTATTGATTTTTGTTATTTTATTTCGTTGTTGTTCCTTATTTCTTTGTATTGATAGAATAGCTCTGTTTTATATAATTTACAATATTGTTGTTTAATTAGTTTCCTTTCAATTTGGATTGAGTTTCCTAGATGAATATCCTACTCGATGTAATCAACTGCAATGAGAATTAACTACTGCTGCTAGGCTCTTACATTGATGTCATCGTTGTTTTACAGAGTAGTGCGTTTGAGTTAAATTCAATCAATTTCTAAGAGAAGAGTTATCACTGTTGTACTCTTAACTGATACTGCTGTTACTTGAATTGCATATTACTATTCCTTGAATTGTTGTAGGATTTGATTTCATTAAAGGATTGAGTTTTCTTTTAATTTCAACTAGAATTTAATTGCTACATCCATTTACTCTTGTATTTAAACGATCTATATTGCAATTTAGAATCAACTCTCTGAGTTAAATAGCCGCCACATACTGTGTACACTCTTGAAATAGAAAGACTTGCTCGGATTGATAATTAATGTGAAGATAATTAGGAGTTGAAAAGGCACCTTTTATCAGTCAACAGCTGACCGTCCAAGAGCATCTGGTATGTGTGGCTGAATTCTGGGTCGCTTTTGTAGAGAAGTGGCCAATCAGAATTCTCATGCCCATAAGAGTTGAGCAAGGTGGTTAACACCATGATTGGTGGTCGGCTGAGGCAGTCTACAACATTATGGGTGCTACCCTTCTTATGCTTGATATTCAAATGGAACTATTGCAGGTATGTGGACCACTTTTGATGGTGGTCATTCTGCAACTGCCCTTGCATTTGTATGAAATGTAGGGGTTGGTGGTCTGTGTGGATGACCATTTCCTTCCCCAAGATGTAACACTTCCATTGTCGGTAGGCTTGCACAATGGAATACATCTCTTTGTCATAAGTGGGATACTTCCGGACTGTGTCTGAAATTGTCTCATTGTGATATGCCACTGGATGCCCTTATTGAGTAAGGGCTGCCCCAATAGCATAGTCAAAGGCATCTGTCTCGATGTCAAATCGTTGTTGCAACTCTGTTAATGTGCGAACTAGTGTAGAGAAAATGCAATGTTTCAACTCTGGGAATGCTTTTTGTTGAGATTCAGACCAAAAGAATTTTTCTTTTGCTCCTCCCTTGGTGACTTGACTCAAGGGCCAAGTGATATGAGAGAATCCCAACATGAACCTGCAGTAGAAATTGGCAAGACCCAGAAAGCTATGGAGCTTTGTCAGAGTGGTTGGGGTCAGCCAATCCTGAATGACTTGGATCTTGGTTGGATCCACATGCACCCCCCATTCATTAATAATGTATCCAGATACTGAACCTGGGTCATTCCAAAAGTGCATTTCTCCAAATTAGCACACAACTTGTGTTGCCGTAGTATTTGGAGAACCTGTTGGATGTGGTGGAGGTGCTCTTCCCAACTCTAGAAGAAGATTAGGATGTCATCCAAGTATACCAGTACAAATGAGTTGGTGAATGGCTATAAGATGTCATCCATCAGCCTCATAAAGGTTGCAGGAGCATTTTTCAACCCGAAAGGAATAACTAATCATTCAAAAGGGACCTCCTTGGCTTTGAAGGTAGTTCCACACATTGGAGGGTTTGATTGGTATCTGGTGATATCCAGACTTCAAGTCGATCTTGCTGAGATATTTTCCCCCTTGAGTTGGTCCAGAAGGTCATCAATCTGTGGGATCAGGTATCTATTTTGGACAATGATCTTGTTTAGTGCCTGATAGTCAAATACAGAGTCTCCAATTCCCATCCTTCTTCTGTACCAACACGATTCGGCTCCCATAGGGCGATGAATTCGGCCGGATGTGACCTTTTTGCAACAACTCCTCAATCTACCTCTTAATTTCATCGTTCTCTAGAATAGAGCACCAATATATTTTTCCATTGCGAAACAATGTACCTTGAGTTAAATCGATGGAGTGCTTGACTTGATAGTGCATAGGTACCCATGCGGGAGAGGTGAAGATGTCTTCGTACTCCTCCACGACCTTGTCCATCTATTGTTGTCATGCAGATGGGCCCTGTCTAGAGGTCATGGCCACCATATTATTCTTTCCATGAGGGCATTTAATCATTAAAACAAATTTCCTAGTTTTGGAAATGAGTTTACTGCATTGTTTTGTAGTAACCAAAGAGATGGCGGTAAGTAGTGCTACCTCCGGTATCCTGTACAACTTATTCCTCAAAGTAACAATAAAAACACAAGGTCTTGAATCATACACATCATTTCTCTTCCACAAGTATGGTTGGCCTAATAATACATGATAAACATTAAAGGGAGAAATGTCACATAATACCTCATTCGTGAAGGGCTTGATACTATATGGAAGGCGAAACTATTGGCTCATGCGAAGATCCTGTCCTTGGTGAAGCGACCAAATGGTGTATAGTTGTGGGTGTGTTGTGGTTAGTAAGACCAGCCGCTTCATGACCTCTACAGAAATGAGGTTCTTTTGGCTCCTGTTGTCGACGATGAACTATAGTAGGGAACCCTTTACCCACATCTGGGAGTGGAAGAGGCACTCCTCCTCCTCTAGATATTTGGGTTCCACCTTCTGGATCTTTGTGGTGGCAACGGTGGCATTGGGCTCAGCATCAATAATATGCTTCCCTTTATCATTACCCTTGTCAAGTTCTAACTTAGAGTCAGAACATGCATCTGATTTCGAAGCCTTTAGTTCGGCCACTAGTGACTTCTTGGCCCAACACTCAATTGTGTTGTGAGTCGACCTCTTATGGAACTCACACAGGTTGTCTTGGGCCACCCGACCTTGGCATTATCCTTTGTTCTACGGTTTGGGAGTACCTTTCCCTTACTTCAGATTCGCATGTCCAAAGTCTCACTTTTTCTGTTTAGACTTTTTCTCGATCTTGACGACGTATCGGTATGCTGTGTCAAGCGAGGAGATGTCTAGGAACTCCATCTTGTCCTGGATGTACCTATGTAGGTAGACTTGTTACTTGAGTACCAAATGTTTCTCATAATTCTTGATACCCAATTTCGTGTGAAGGGTATGAAAAACACTGGTAAACTCCGGCACATCTTGGTCCCTTACTTGCCACAACTTTTTTTACTTTATGTATTTATCCTCATAGCTCCCGACAGGGTAGTATTGGTCTTTGATGGCATCTCGAAATGAGTTCCAAGTGGGCGTGGCTAAAAAAAGTGAGGTTGTACTTTCATCCTTCTGCTCACAGTAGGTTTCCCACCAGTCCTTGACGTGAGGGGCAGCTTTAAGAAGAGCAAAAGTAATATTTTCTCGGCTGGAAAAATCATGAACATAAAAATATCCTTCTAGATGATTTAACCATTTATCTACAACATCTTCATCTATTTGTCCCTCAAATATGAGAATGTAAAAATTTACTTGTACCTTAAAAGGAGTAGAGCCTCCAGAGTGGCTGTTGGATGTGGATGCACCACGGTGGGCAACCGTTGAAGGATCTGGGAAAAGTTATCCATCATCGTGTTCCTTTGTTTTCCAAGGGCCTCCTCGAGTAATATTTTGATAGGATCTCCTACCCATCATATTTATTTTTCCCCCATGGTTGACCATCAATGTTTACAAGGCTGATCTTGCAAAGGTTCAAGCAGATCGAGCCCTAACTCCTTATATCTCAACCTCATTGGGGACACACAAAGAAAAACAGAGAAAGAGTAGACCACTCTAATACCACATATCCAGATTTAAATAGGAACACAACAAATTACAAATATAACCATAAGTACAAATATGTAGTAGAATTAACACTTCATCTCATTAATATCAAATATTGAAATTTGCTTAGAAACATAATGGAAATAAGACTAGCTCGGGCGATGGTAGCTTATATTTGAGAAGAGATGTGGTGGCTACATGCCTCTAAAATGTCTTACAATGAGGCTCAAAGGCCTATTTATTATTGAGAAACAATGGAAAACCATAAACATCCAAAAACCTAACCCTAGGAAATGAAGCGCCAATCTATGTGACCCGTTTGGGTAAATTGGTACATTAACTTCCCAAGGTCATAACTTTGGCATACGATCTTCGTTTGACGTGCACAATACCTCATTAGAAATATCTATATGAGGTATATCACTTTTGAATGACCAACATCGAGCTACAACCCATGTTGGTCCTAGTTTTTCCAAAAAAAAAAACGTTGTTTAGGGCCTCAACATGGCTCCAGAAGTTTAGGACTCGAAAAACTACAAAAAATAGAAGATTGTGCTACAAATAAGGAAACTAAAAAAATGAAAGAAACAATCGTGTGGGTCCAAATGGAATAGGTGGGTGGCCACAATTATCCACCTTGATCATTTTTCCCACCTTAGGAAGCAATGGTCCCCTTTGAGTTGAGATGAGGAAACTTCTACTGAACTTGGTCCTTGGTGAGCCACTTGCAATGGTGAAGGAGTTGGCCTGCTTTGACAACTCGATATAGTTGGATCCTTTATTGTTGGGTTTTCTTGATCTGTGTGTCCATGATTCAATAAGTTGTGGATTTTTCCATGAAATCTGGGTTTAACTCTGTAGGTGTGCGTTGTTCTACAATGTTTGATGTGTCTAGCAATTGTGGGAAGTATGGTCGAAAGTGGTCCACATTGAACACTTGGTGTAGGCAAAGGAATGGGGGATTTCTAAGTTCAAATGCATTGTCTCCCACAAACTTAATAATGGTGTAAGGACCATATCAGAGTGGTGTGAGTTTCCAATAGGCTCCGGTAAGGTGTTCCTTCTGCAAATGCAACTAGACTTTGTCACCCACCTGAAACTTCTGTGGCACCCGATGTTGATCATGTCACTACTTACACTTGGCATTTGATTTCTATAGAATGTCATGGACCTATTGGTGGATATGTTGGATGTTCTCAATGAAGTTTTTTTCCTTAACGACTTCGAATTGGACATGAGTCGAATCTTCTTGAGTAGATGCAAATGGTATGACCACATCAATGGGACATAATGGCTGGAATCCTAAGCCCACTTGAAAAGGGTTGTGGCCAATCGAACTATGGAGGGCCTGGTTATAAGTGCAATAGATGTAAGGGAGGATCTCATCCCATGTGCATGGATGATTTGAGTTGTACATGCACATAATGTGTATGATCATCCTATTGACGACCTCTGTTTGGCCATCAGTTTGGGTATGGAAAGCTATGAACTAGTGAGCTTGGTGTCCAACATCGACCAGAGACTAGACCAAAATGTACTAAGGAACCTACTTTCCTAATCTAAGATGATAGAGTGTGGGATCCCAAAGTGTACCTGTTAGCCTTGCTGGCTAAAGGCCCAAAAATGGATCCATATAGGCTCTTAGAATCTCCAAATTTGCTTAAAAAACATGCCAATGGATCCATTAATGCTCTTGAAATCTTCAATTTTTGGTTAAAGATCATCCAATGATCAAAATCCGTGCAAGAGGAGAGCCCTTGGAAGGGCAGAAATGCACTATTGGGAGGCTTAAATGCTTAAAAAACCATGAAAAACCCACAAATGCAGGCTTAAACAGTGAAAGAACAGTTGCTGTTAGATATGGCCGATCAACGACCTAGATCTAGGCAGCTAATCGCAATCAGTCAAGCAGAAGGGGCAGTTTAATAGTCAAGCACATGACACCACCGATCAACAATCACTGATGATCAGATCGGCGGGTCGCATCGACGGGGAGCATAGGTTATGTTATATAAAGGACCCGAGAATTTGCCAACAACGATTGCGATTTATTGCATCACTGATATCACATCAGCGTTATACCAAGGGGAGGGGCCTATGCACATACATAAGGGGGACCCGATAGCCAGACCCGACGACAGTATATATGAGAACTCATAAATTTTGAAGTCCACACCAAAGCCATTTTTAAAGCATTTTCCATGTTTTTCGTTGTATAACGAAATACAAAGGGAAACAGGGGCCTTGTGATAGCGATGGAACCCAAACTCGATGGGTTCCGGGAAGAAAAATGGATATATTTTCAAGTCCACAAAATCCCAAATTTTAATGTATTTCATGTATTTTCGTTGTATAACGAAAATACGAAGTGAGCATTGGCTAGTGCGATTGCGATGAGTCCCGGAACCAAAGGGTCCGAGAAGTGGAATATATGAAATTTGAAGTCTTCCCAAAGCATTTTTCATGCATTTTTTTAGTGTTTTCGCATATTTCATTATATAAGGGAAATACATAGGCCAGGCTGAATGCGACTTGTGATGGCGAAAAGGCCGGACCCAAAAGATAATTAAACCATATTTTAGGACTTTTGAAGTCTGGAATGAGATGGGTAGGATTTATCAGTGTTGCAGCGTTTTCGCTGTTTGTAACCAAAATAGTCACTACTTGTAATTTAAAGGGAAAGAGAAGGGCCACAGCACGCTGCAGCCCAAAACAAAAAGATCAGGGAGCTCAGATAGCACAATAGCCACACCAACAAATGTTATCGAGCATCTCTGGCATAGGAGAACCCCCAGACAGTGCAACAAGCCACCAAAAATATCTAAAAGCAGTTACTCTGCTTTCAAGTAGAAAACTCTGATCCCATGCTTGCCTAGAGGGCATCAAATCAGTTAACAATGCATATCAGGTAGATTAAGACTTCGAGCCTCTTAGAGCTTAGGAGCATTGTAAAAAGGCTATAAATAGTTTAAAGTAAGATGTAATATAGGTTGAACTTTTGGAAATTATTCCTCCTCTGTTCATTCAAGCTTCTCATCTTCATTCTATCAATATAAGCTTCTTTGGCCATTATATGTTCAACGTCCATTCCCTTTGCTGTTATATGCTTGCACTTGAACAATTTTTTCATGTTTTCTTTGTGTCTAAGGCCAGATAACTGTCATCTTATCCCTGCTTTGATAAATTAGATTTGCAAGCTTCTTTGCTGCTTGTAGCTAGCCATCCATATGTGGTCATATATGCATTTGCCAGTACACTTAGTATTCTCTTTTTCTGCCTGTAGCTAGCCATTGATGTATGTTTATGTATGCAATCTGTTGGTATAGTCATTATTCTCCATCTATCCATTGAATTTATAACTTATTGAGCATTAGTGCTCTAAAGCCTTGTATTGGTGAGAGCATTCATGCATGTATTGAGTGAAAATAGAGTTGAAATCGTTATCCAACTTGATCCAAACCATCATTTATTCCAATAGTTCAGAGAACAATATTGAAGATTATATGTTACCAAGCATCTCCGAGCGACAACCTAGGAGAGTTTCTTGGAGTGATAACATAATCGGCGCCATTGTCGGGGAGAGGAAACTGAAGCTCAACTTCCCTGGGAAATGACATAGATCTAGATTTGATGATAGACAAAGTCTGGGCACATTTTTGGTTGTAATCATCTATCTGGCGACTCTACTGGAGACTGAACCTCTTGGTGACTCCACTTCATATTTCTGGCTCAATTTGTGAGTCATACTCAGAGAAATCCTCAAAAGCTACAAGCTAACCCAGTTCCTGACTCTAAAAAAATTATCAATGAGAGAAAGGTATTATAGAAAGGAACATCAGGTTCAGGTAAACCTATACAATCTTCTATATCTCTTCAAGAAAGGCTTTAAATAGAACAAATACATGTTGAGAGTATAACATCTAATACTAGCAGTGAAGAAAAACTCTCTGAGATTCATAAAGTTCCTTATTCTTTAGGTTCTCCTTTTGCTTTAAGCCCAAAGGAAACCTCACCTCCTACCCATCATACTACTTTAGTCCTGTCAGTCGCTCCTTTGCCATCTATCATTTAGATTGCCAGTACTCTTTTAGCCACCATAGCTATGGTAGGTCCACAAGCACCTACCAAAATGGAAAGAATCATAGCTGATAGGTATGGACCTCTAATACTGCCCACTCCTTTGAATGCCATGCCTACTAGAGAATATCAGAAATATAGGCCTAAGTTCACTGGGACTGAAGGTGTTACTATTGAAGAACATCTTGAGTCCTTCTATAGCTATGCTGATAATCCGGACATTAGTGAAGATGATGTGTGGATGCGAGTCTTTGTCCAAAGCCTAGATGGAGAGGCTAGAAAATGGTTAAGAGAACTAACCCCAAGATCAATAGCAGATATTGAAGCTTTATATGATGCATTCCTAAAACATTGGGGGGATAATAAGGATCTCTTATACTACCAAACTGAGTTCGACAACTTAAAGAGGGAAAATGGTGTGTTGTTGTCTAATTTTAATAAGAGGTTTAACCATATGTACAACAAGATAACAGCTGAAGTAAAACCTACAACTACCTCTGCTAAATTCACCTATGCTAGTGCTTTTGACTCTGACTTCTGCCTACTGTTGAGAGAGAGGCGATGTGCTACTTTGTCTCACATGCAGGATGCAGCGTTGGAAGTAGAATCAAACGTCATGGGTGCAGAGAAGCTCAAGGGAAATTTTGATAGAAGAAGATAGAGGGCAAGTCATTATCCTCTAATCCTAAGATAGATAAAATGACCAAAATGATCGAGTCATTAGCCTCTGAAATCTCTAAATTGAAGGTTGAGTAGCACTTGGGGAAAGGAAGAGTGCCTAATACCTTTTCTCCTAGAAATCCAAATCCAAATCCATATAGAAGAACAAATGAGCAGTTGCAGATTTTGCAAAGAAACAAAGATGCTAATGAAGACCAAAGGGTGAAGGCTCCTTTTCAAAATGCAGTCATGGAAGAAGAGCAGTTTGAAGAAGATGATGAGATCCATTGTCTAGAAGACAAAGGCAATTCTTCCTTTTTGACCTTAGCTACCTATGAAAAGTCATTATGCAATGACCAAATCTACCAAGAATGGGATGGTGAAGCTATTCTACAAACTGTAGATCAAAAAAGATATAATTTGAAGTCAAAAATAAATAATGCCAAGGAAACTCCTATTCAAAGAGGTGCTTCCCCTGCAATACAACAAGGTAATAAACAAAAACAACTGGCAGTTGATCCCATCATCCTCAAAGCTCTAACTCATGAGGTAAGAGTCCTTGACAAGTCTCCTTCTCGTTTCAGTTTCCAATTAGAAATTCAGAAGCTAAGAATACCTATGCCTTTGATTGAACTAGTGAAGAATGAGTCCTTCAAAAGATCCATCCTCGAGTCCCTTGAGCCTAAAGCCATCCAAGCCTCCACTGACTATGTAAATCTGCAAGATGATAAGCGAGTTGTTATTCTTAGCCCAATGTTTGAAAATTGTGAAAACAACTCCCCATAATTCTATGTTTGTCTGACTATTCATGAAAAAATCCTTCACAATTGCCTTTTGGACACTGGAGCTAGCCATAATCTAATGCCCAAGGCTGTCATGGATGAGTTGGGTCTTGACATCACTAAGCCTTATCATGACCTGTTTTCTTTTGACTCTAGAAAGTGAAATGTCTAGGATTAATCAAGGACCTAGCCATCACTTTGTCTCAGCTGTCTATGAAAAGCATGATCATGGATATTGTGGTAGTTGATGTACCCCCCAAGTTTGGCATGTTATTTTCCAGAGGTTGGATCAAGAGATTAGGCGGATCATTACAAAATGATCTATCCTATGCTACTGTCCCAGTTTTTGGAGGTGAGAGAAAGAGATTATATAGAGAGGCATAGTTGGCTTATATAATCAACGATGAGAATAATCCCACCAATCATCCCATTTATGCCATCGACACTAATTTGGAGCTTGTATTCTTCATATTGAAGAATCCCAGTTGGCCTCCACATAGCTTAAAACACTAGTTTTCCAAATTGCTGAGGAAGAAAGCCCACATATTTTGGATATGTTCGTTGATGGAGCTTGCTCTAAGGAAGTTGTTGGGGCAAGTGTAGTCCTTGTGTCCCCCACACAGGAATACATTCATTTATCTTTCAAATTAACCTTTCAGGTCACAAATAACATAACATAGTATGAAGCTTTGATTCTGGTCTTAAGTGCTGCTAAAGAAATGGGTATCAAAGGCCTGAAAGTGTTTGGAGATGCATACCTCATCATTCAGCTGGTAAATAAAGCGTTTCGAAGCAAAGCATCCAAGGCTGAAAGCATACAAAGATGAGGTATGGAGGCTCAAGGATTGTATTAATGATTTCAACATTTCTTATATTCCAAGAATGAAGAACCAGCTTGTTGACTCCCTTGCTATCTCTGCTAGCATGTTTATTCCTCCTTTGCCTCCTAAATTGACATATGAAGTTAAGGTAAAATATAGACCATCTATGCCTGACAATGTCAAATATTGAAGAGCTTTTGAATACGATGAGGAAATTAATAGGTTTTTACAAGTCATTGAGGAATTTTTTGAAACGCACATCGAACAAGAAAATGAAACCATGGAAGAATGCAACCAGTCCAAGCTAAAAAGCGAGATCATCCAAGCAAGCATCGTCCAACTGCCTAGTAATCACATACCAAGAGGATTGGTGCCACTAGAAAGGCTTTTCGATCATAACGACGTGCCCTATAAGCTGGCCAAAATAGGAAAATGAGTCTACTATATGTGAACATAATATAGGGAGCCCAGCCCATCCAAAATTCATCAATCTGTCCACTCATCTATCTTCTACCCAAAATTCCAAGTATTGCACCCAAATGAAGCAATTCACTTATATTTTTACCTAGGAATACAATGATCTTAAGCCTATGATACAAACATCATTCAACACAAGATCCCACTGGAAAAGAACACTACCCCTTTTACGCAGAAATTAAGACCTATCAGCCCTCTCTTATTGCCTTTGATTGAGAAAGAGATCAAGAAATAGTTGGATGCAGAAATTATAGTTCCCCTAAGGTATTCAAAATGGATAGCTAACCTTGTGGTAGTGAGAAAAAAAAAATGGAGAAATCAGGCTTTGTGTTGACTTCAGAAATCTGAACAAGTGCTCTAAAAAAGATAACTACCCCCTGCCTAAGATGGAACACTTGCTGCAAAGAGTTTCAGGGGCTAGAGTCATGTCTTTTTTAGATGGATTTCAGGTTACAATAAGATTGCTATACATCCTGAAGATCAGGAAAATACCACCTTCACTACTCCTTGGGGCACTTTCATGTACTCCATGATGCCTTTCAGACTGATGAATGTTGGGGCTACTTTTCAGAGGGCCATGGACATAACCTTTGTGGGAGAGAAGGACAAGTTTATCCTTATTTATCTTGATGACATAAACTTATTCTCCAGTAGCCATAAAGATCATTTACAATATTTGAAGAAGGTCCTCCTAAAGTGCAGACAGTTTGGAATTTCAGTGAACCCAAAGAAGTCACAGTTTGCTCTAGAAGAAGGCAAAATTCTAGGACATATTGTTTCTGTTGAAGGAGTGAAGATTGATCTAGCAAGGGTTCAGTCCATTCCGACATTTTCTGTCCCAAGGTCAAAAAGGGACATTCAATCCTTCCTGGGTAAGATTAACTTCATAAGGAGGTTCATTCCAAACTTTGTAGAGCTTGTAAAGCACATCACTTCCATGCTAAAGAAAGGATCTGAAATAAAATGGACAAATGCTTCAAGAAGCTCTTTTGAAGCCATCAAGTAAGCTATCATGGAAGGTCCCACTCTAATCAGCCCAGATTATACTAACAAGTTTTGTATCTTCTCTTTTTCCTCTTATGATACACTTGCAGCAGTTCTCTTGTAGAAAAATGATGAAGGCATAGAGCACCCCGTGGCCTTTTTTTAGCAAAACTCTAAGGGATGCTGAACTAAGGTATGACCTTATTGAAAAACAAGCTTATGCTCTCATAAAATATTTAAAGGCATTCAGAATTTATATTCTGCATTCCAAAGTAGTTGCATATGTACCTTTAGCTTCACTAATATATGTCTTAACTCAGCCAAATATTGATGGGAAGAGAGCTAAATGGATTGAAAAATTCATAGAATTTAAGATAGAGGTGAAGCCCACTAAGCTTGTTAAAGGCCAGGTCCTGGCTAAAATTATGGTTGAAGAAAATTGCAGCTTGTTAGATATAAATTCCATGAGTCTAAATTCAAATGATGAGCAAACAAAGGGAGCAACAGAAGAGCAAAAGAAAAACCAGTCTTTGTTTGAAAATCTAGCCACATGTGAATGGTATTACATCATAGTTCTTTTTTTGCAAAAGCTAGAAGTCCCTCTAGGGCTTAGCTCAATTCAAGCTCATGCCATTAAACTTAGATCATCCAAATTCTGCATTAATAAAAATATGCTTTGTTGGAAAGACCCATCAGGAATCCTCTTGAGGTGTCTAGATAAAGAACAATCTATGGAAGTCATACACTAGTTCCATTCTAGCATCTATGGAGGGCATCATTATTGGAAAACCACAACTCACAAAATCTTGAGGGCTGGATATTATTGGCCTACTCTATTCTCTGATGTGTTTTCTTTTGTAAAAGCTTGTGACAAGTGTCAGAGGTTTGTAGGAAGACAACAGCTAAAATCTCTGCCCTTGAAGCCAATACATGTTAATGGTCCCTTCCGGTAGTGGGGCTTGGAATTTATAGGTGAGATCAACCCACATTCTAGTGGCCAACACAAATGGATATTAGTAGCCATTGATTATTTCACCAAGTGGATTGAGGCTATACCCACTAAGAATGCCAATCATCAAGTTGTGATAAAGTTCTTGAATGAGAATATTTTCACTAGATTTGGTTGCCCAACCAAACTAGTCACTAATAATGCAGCAACTTTCAAGGCAAAAGAATTGGTGGACATGATAGAATCCATGGGCATTCAAGTGGTGCATTCTACCTCATATTATCCTCAAGGAAATGGCTTGGCAAAATCATTTAACAAGAGTCTGGTAAGGGTAATCAAAAAACTGTTAGAGGACAACAAAAAGAGTTGGGATTCCAAGTTGAAGTTTGCACCATGGGCTGACAGAGTTACCATCAAAAAGTCCATAGGGAATTCTCCATTCAAACTGGTTTATGGTGCTGATGCTATTTTCCCCATACATATCATTCTGCCCGTGGCTAGGTTCTTGCAAGAAGAAAAAGATGAAGAGAATGATATGGTAAGAAGAATGAATAACCTAGTTTAACTACAACAGATCATAGAGTAGTTGGTTGAGAAGTCAAAAGCTCATCAGAAGAAAATCAAAGAAACCTTTGACAGGAAGATAAAGGTGGACAATTTCCAAGTTGGTGATTGGGTGCTTAAATGGGATGCATTTAAGGAAAAGAAAGGTAATCATGGCAATTTTGACTCCTTATGGACAGGTCCATTTGTCATCGCTCAAATTCAATAGAACAATACATTCATTCTGCACAGTCTCGAAGGAGGAGATACTTTTGGTAGCCCAATAAATGGGCAGTTCTTGAAACTTTATTTTGTTTAAGGCTTTAAAGCCTTGTCATTGTAAATATTTTTTTTAGTTTTATTCCATTACAAAATAGACTCCATGCCCAATGGAACACTAGAAGGAATATTTGACTTTGTTTTTTCAGGAAAGGCGTTGATCTGTGATCCTTGAAACCTCATAAGGAGGATTTCAGCCCCAGAAAGAGCCAGTGTTAGCCTTGCTGGCTAAAGTCCCACAAATGGATCCATATAGGCTCTTAGAGTCTCCAAATTTTCTTACAAAACATGCCAATGGATCCATTAATGCTCTTGAAATCTTCAATTTTTGCTTAAAGATAATCCAATGATCAAAATCCGTGCAAGAGGAGAGCCCTTGGAAGGGCAGAAATGCACTATCGGGAGGATAAAATGCTTAAAAAACCATGAAAAACCCAAATGTGCAGGCTTAAACAGTGAAAGAACAGTTTCCGTTAGATATGGCCGATCAACGACCCAGATCTAGGCAGTTAATCGCAATCGGCTGAGCAAAAGGGGCAGTTTAACAATCGGGTGCATGACACCGCCGATCAGCGATCACCGATGATCAGATTGGTGGGGAGCATAGGTTATGTTATATAAAGGACTCGAGCATTGGCTAGCAACGATTGCGATTTATTGCATCACTGATATTGCATCAGCGCTATACCAAGGGGCAGGGCCTATGCACATACATACGGGCGACCCAATATATATGAGAACTCATAAAGTTTGAAGTCCATGCCAAAGCCATTTTTAAATCATTTTCTATGTTTTTTGTTGTATAATGAAATACAAAGGAAAAGGGGCCTTGCAATAGTGGTGTAACCCAGACCCAATGGGTTCCGGGAAGCAAAATGGATATATTTTCAAGTCCGTGAAAGCCCAAATTTTAATGTATTTCATGTATTTTCATTATATAATGAAAATATGAAGGGAGCATTGGCTAGTGTGATTGCGATGAGTCTCGAACCCGAAAGGGTTCGGGAAGTGGAATATATGAAATTTGAAGTCTGCGCAAAGCATTTTTCATGCATTTTTCAGTGTTTTCGCATATTTCATTATATAAGGGAAACACATAGGCGAGGCCGAATGTGACTTGTGATGGCGACAAGGCTGGATCCAATAGATAATTAAACCATATTTTAGGACTTTTCAAATCTGGAATGAATAGTGATGGGCGGGATTTATCAGTGTTGCAGCATTTTCGCTATTTGTAACCAAAACAGTCACTGTTCACAATTTAAAAGGAAAGAGAAGGGCCACAACACACTGCAGCCCGAAACAGAAAGATCAGGGAGCTCAAATAGCGCAATAGCCACACCAACAAACATTATGGAGCATTTGTGGCACAAGATAACCCCGAGATAGCGCAACAAGCTGCCAAAAATATCTTAAAGCAATTACTCTGCTGTCAGAAGCAGAAAAATCTAATCCCATGCTTGCCTAGAGGGCATCAAATCAGTTAACAATGCATATCAAGAAGATTAAGAATCTGAGCCTCTTAGAGCTCAGGAGCATTGTAAAAAGGCTATAAATAGTTTAAAGTAAGATGTAATAGAGGTTCAACTTTTGGAGATCATTCCTCCTCTGTTCATTCAAGCTCCTCATCTTCATTTTAGCAATATAAGATTCTTTTGCTATTATATGTTCAATGTCCATTCCTTTTGCTGTTCTATGCTTGCACTTGAACAATTTGTTCACATTTTATTTATGTTTAAGGCCAAATAACTATCATCTTATCTATGCTTTGATAAATTAGATTTGCAATCTCCTTTGCTGCCTGTAGCTAGCCATCCATATGTGGTCATATATGCATCTGCCAGTACAGTCAGTATTCTCTTTTGTTTCCTGTAGCTAGTCATTGATGTATGTTTATGTATGAAATCTGCTGGTATAGTCAATATTCTCCATCTATCCATTGAATTTATAACTTATTGAGCATTAGTGGTCTAAAGCCTTGTATTGGTGAGAGCGTTCATTCATGTATTGAGTGAAAACAGAGCTGAAATGGTTATCTAACTTGATCCAAACCATCATTTATTCCAATAGTTTAGAGAACAATATTGAAGATTATATGTTACCAGGCATCTCTGAGCTACAACCTAGGAGAGTTTCTTGGAGTGATAACAGTGCCCACACTCGTTCAAAGAAGAGTTTAGTAGTGGCTTCTGCTGTGATATTCTTCTTGCAGGCCGCCATATTGGCCATCTTTGAGAATCTGTCGATGACCACAAAAACACAGTCATTTACATGCTTAGTAGAAGGAAGGCCCGACATGTAATCCATGGAGATGGATTCTCAAGGTCGACTAGGGGTAGGAAACAAAGTATAAAGGCCTTACTTCTTGATGATCAATTTGGCAATGGCACAGGAAGTGCAGAATCTGATGTACTTCTCGACATCCTGTCGAAGATTTGGCCAATAGAAATAGATCTATAATACTGCCACCATTTTCTCTACCCTGGAATGCTAAGCAACCTAGCTTTAGTGCACTCTCCAAATCATCTTGGCACGCTCGTTTTAGGGAACACAAAGGTGTCCCAAGTAGCATAAAATGGCATCTTGGAGGTGAAAATATGGAACTTGCTGACCCTCCAAGAGTGTCTTGTCTGTGTTGCCCAATTCTGGGTAGCTTTTATAGAGAAGTGGCCAATCAGAAGTCTCGTGCCCACAAGAGTTGAGCATGGTGGTTAACTTCATGATCGGTGGTCGGCTGAGGTAGTTTGCAACATTATTGGTGCTATCCTTCTTATAGTTGATATTCAAATGGAACTGTTGTAGGTATGTGGAGTACTTCTGATGGAGATCATTCTGCAACTTCCTTTACATCTGTATGAACTACAAGGGATGGTGATCTGTGTGGATGAGTATTTCCTTCCCCAAAATGTAATGCTTCCATTTTCAGCAGGCCTGCACAATGGAATACATCTCTTTGTCATAAGTGGGATACTTCCGGACTGTGTTTGAAAGTGTATCACTGTGATATGCCCCTGGATGACCCTATTGAGTAAGGACTGCCCCAATAACATAGTCAGAAGCATCTGTCTTGATCTCAAATTTTTGTTGCAAGTCTGGTAATGTGAGCATTAGTGGAAAGAAGAGGCAAAATTTCAACTCTATGAATGCCTTCTGTTGAGATTCATACCAAAAGAATTTTTCTTTCACTCCTCCCTTGGTGACTTGACTCAAGGGCCAAGTGATATGAGAGAATCCCAACACGAATCTGTGGTAGAAATTGGCAAGACCTAGAAAGCTACAGAGCTCTGTCAGAGTGGTTGGGGCTGGCCAATCCTAAATGATTTGGATCTAGGATGGATCCAGATGCACCCCTTGTTCATCAATAATGTATCCTAGAAACTGAACCTCGGTCATGCCAAAAGTGAATTTCTCCAAATTGGGACAGAACTTGTGTTGCCGTAGTGATTGGAGAACCTATCGGATGTGCTGGAGGTGCTCTTCCCAACTCTGGCTGAAGATCAATATGTCATCCAAGTATACCACACAAATGAGTTGGTGAATGGCTGCAAGATGTCATCCATCAACCTCATGAATGTTGGAGGAGCATTCATCAACTCGAAAGGCATATCCAACCATTCAAAAAGGCCCTCCTTGGCTTTGAAGACATTCTTCCACACATCGGAGGGTTCGATTGGTACTTGCTGATATTGGACTTCAAGACGATCTTGCTGAAATATTTTTCCCCCTTGAGTTGGTCTAGAAGGTTGCCAATCTATGGGATCGGGTACCTATTCCGGACAATGATCTTGTTCAATGCTCAATAGTCAATACAAAGTATCTAAGTCCCATCCTTCTTCTGTACCAACAAGATCGGGCTACCATAGGGCGATGAACTCAGCCGGATGTGACCTTTCTGTAGCAGCTCCTGAATCTACCTCTTGATGTTTTCGTTCTCCAGAACGGAGCGCCGATAGATTGTTGCATTTTGAAATAACTCACCTGGGGTCAGATTGATGGAGTGCTTGACCTGACAGTGCAAAGGCACCCTTGCAGGGGAGGTTAAGATGTCCTTGTACTCCTCCATGACCTTGTCCATCTGTTGTTGTCGTGTGGAGGGGCCCTGTCTAGAGGTTGTGGCCACCATCTTCTTCTTTCCCTGAGGGTGTATCATCATGAAAACAAATTTCCCGGTTTTGGAAATGAGATTACTGCATTGTTTTGCATTAACCAAAGAGATGGCAGTAGGCAGTGCTACCTCTGGTATCCTGCACAACTTATTTCCCAAAGTAACAATAACATCACAAGGCCTTGACTCATACACAACATGTCACTTCCAAAAGTATGGTTGGCCTAATAATACATCACAAACATCAAGGGGAGCAACGTCACATAATACCTCATTCGTGAAGGGCTTGATGTTGTATGGAAGGCGACACTATTGGCTCATGTGAAGATCTCGTCCTTGGTGAAGCCACCTGATAGTGTATGGTTGTGTGTGTACTATGGTCATAAGATGATCCACTTCATGGCCTCTACCGAAATGAGGCTCTTTTGGATCCCGCTATCAAAAATGAATTGTACCGAGGAACCATTTACCCACATTTGGGAGTGGAAGAGGAGCTCCTCCTCCTCTAGATCTTCGGGTTCCTCCTTCTGGATCTTTGTGGTGGCAATGGTGGTGTTGGGCTCCACATCAATAATCTTCTTCCATTTTTCATTCCCCTTGTCGGGTCCTAACTCAAAGTCGTAACATGAATATGATTCTGAAGCCTTTAGATCGACCACTAGTGACTGCTTGGCTTGACACTCACTTGTGTTGTGAGTCGAGCTCTTATGAAACACACACCACTTTCCCGTGTCCTCGGCTTCACGGTGTTGTTCTTTACTCCTGGCTTTAGCGGGCTGTTCTAGGATGCCCCACCTTGGATT
>APFE030412080.1:0-10999 GCA_000404065.3 Pinus taeda | reverse complement strand
GTTGATGATCTGTAGATGTTGATACTGTACTTGTGTTTATTTTCAGTATTTACATGGTAAATAACTTGTTAAGTAATTAAACAAGTAGGAAGAAATAAACCAGATAGTACAAGAAGAATTTCTAATGGGTTAAACTTATAAATTCCAACAGTTGGACATTGCTGCTAGAGCACTTTCCTCGCTAAGTGGGAGTGTTAGTTTTTGGTAGCATCAGATTTGCTCTAGCTATGAAAATTGGCGGAGAGGTTAAGGCACATGAGTTCTAAAGAACCCAGAAACCATTTGGCCACCAGGATTGTATTTTATTAAAATAATTAATATTTATAATGGGGTACCTAAGTCTAAACTTAGGAAAATTAAAGTATTAATGGGTATTAATCAAAATATGGGTGAGAATGATCTAGAAGGCGGATCAAGTCATGTTTTAATCTTAGCCATTGATTACAGACTTAATCTTGGCCGTTGAAATCTCAACGAGAAAAGTATAAGAAGGATGCTTGGGGTTCATTTAGAAAGACATAGAGATTGAGGAAATCGATTTTCTGACGTGAGAAGTTCTCAGGAGGAAAACCGATTAGGGAGATCTTGCAGTAGAGGGGTAGTGAGAATCCAGGAGAAGGAATTTCAGGATAATACAAGGCAAAGAGAGGACAAAAAGACATCCAAAGGAGGGCTAGCATTGGCGTACGCAGTGCTGATGCAGAGGCAGCGTAGTCAGTGAGGGGAAGTCGAGTTTCTGCTGAGGGAATTCGAAGTTCAGTTGATGGAAGCCAGGGTGTGAGACTGGAGGCAAGAAAGTCGATTTCTCAGCCAACAGAGGATCCAAAGCAGAGAGGCAGTGTAATACCCAGGAGGAGTGACGCAGAAGATGCCTAGGGTGACGCGGTTTGATGTAGAGGCCATCAGAAGGTGACGTAGAGCCTCCAAAGCTAAGGATTAGTCACTGATTCTCGAGTGACACGGTGAGATTATTTCACCAATCCTTTTCCAGTATTTTCTCTGTAAAGGATTGTTAGTTGAACATCCTAGATTTTTTTTTCAGAATTTTCTTCTGCATAATAAATAAACCCTCAGAGATGCTACATTAGTTTTCCCGCATTGGGTTTTTTCGGGGGCTGTTTTGTCCAAAAATAATTGTGTCCTATGTATCTTGTTCTTTGCTTAGTTTTCTGTTTCATGTAAATCAAATTTAAAGTAGTGTAGGCTGTGTTGACCACTACGTGTCAACTCCCCATAGCAGTACACCCCCTTTTTTCGCAAAAGGGATAGCACTTAATCGACATGTTCATGCCGTTCGACAGTCATCGTCGACTTAATCATATTATGTTGTAAACCTAGTCTGCGTGTGTGAATTGTAAATAGTCTTAGCAGAGTTGAGTCATGTATGTAAATTGCCTAGGTGGAGCTAATTTTCTAGTGATAATCTATGTTCCAGAAGGTTTTTTGTCTCACCGATCCATGATCGGCAGAGTTTTCCTTCAGCCTAACCCCAAAGCCGGAATGAATTTTGTCAGTAAAATCTTAGGAGAATCCTAGTGTGTTGATCTGCTAGATTATATTTGGTCACAGAACTGGGTGGTCCATGAGGGTCTGTGTCAAATGGGTTTTCCCCCCTTGAGATGTAAAATTGTAAAAGTCATGATGTAAGGTGTCTTGAGGGTTAGACCTCATAGGTCCTAAGTCCTAGGTCCTAGGTGATTTTTCCAAAGGCTAAGTTCGAGGATCCAGGTTAAAAAAAAAGAATAAAAAAAAAATTGGAAAAATAAAAATAAAACAATAAAAAAGAAATTAAATAG
The DNA here is from genome assembly GCA_000404065.3 of Pinus taeda. Lineage (NCBI taxonomy): Eukaryota > Viridiplantae > Streptophyta > Pinopsida > Pinales > Pinaceae > Pinus > Pinus taeda. Next base: position 9,203 of record APFE030412080.1, on the reverse strand, counting down.
TATAAATAATTGTAAAAAAATTAAATATATATATATATGTATATATATATATATAAAATAAAAATAAAAAATAAATAAAAATAATAATAAAATTAAAAAAAAGATTCAATTTTTTTTGAGGTAATAGAATACAAAATTTTCAATTTAATATATTTAAAATGCATTTAAAAAAATTTAGATGGATGAGATTAAAAGATATCTGATCCTTCATCGGACGCGAGATCATTTGACATGGATGTCACTCGAATTAACTGTTAGGAATTTTTCGTTTAAATAGGGTGCTAGGGCAGTTTTGAGATCAGATAAGATCTGGAGAGTCTAGTGCTAAGGAAAGCTCTCTTGTAGTTGTTTTTGTCCATAAAGAAAGACTTTGGGTTAAAAATTTGCTGTTTTACTCTTCTGGAAATGCTGTAGATGTTTTATTTTTTCTGCATAATTTTATTTTCAGCTATTGATTTTAGCTTGATGAAGATTGATTCAGGCACAGGGATCTTGTCTGATCTCTTGGTCGGTTGAATGATAGTTTAGATTCTGAAATATAATGGCAGGTATCTCCATTTGATCTGGATTTCACTATTGTTTTCTCCCTCTATGTTAATGGCTGATTTTAAGCTGTGCAGGAAATCTTAGTTTTGAGTTTACCGGGCGTTAGGGGAAGTTCTCGACTGAACCAGCCAACTCCCGGATTGTGTTTTCTGAAAGAGCCCAGCCAGTTTTAATCCCAGGCTTATCATCTGAAATTTTTTATGAGTGCATGCAGAGTTTTCTGAAGTATCTCCCATTAAGTTTAAAATTCTGAAAATATTATTGTGGATTATTGACAAATTTGGCTGCTTAGAGTCATTAATCTGTAAATACTGTAATTATTTAGCTGATTTAGGGTTTTCAGTTTTGTTTCCTGCACATATTATCTTCGGGTGTTTCGTTTTTTGCCATTACAGGTTGCAGGTACAGATCTTAAAAAAATTTCAGGGTTTTTCAGGTGATCTGGAGCAGAAAAGATTTTAAAATTTCAGTCAAATTTCTGGGCTACGGTTCTGCTACCTGTGTTTTCATTTTTCATTGTTGCCGAAGGTTTCATTGCTGTTACGGAGAAATTTTCCGATTTTTTTTTTTGGCATCCTCTGCTACCCTTCATTTGCACGCAAGTTTTTCTGCTGGCCATTCCCACGATCCACGCATTTTTGTACGCTAGTAAACGATTCCCTCTGCCATCGCATTCCATTCTTCAAACGTTGTTCTCTGCTCCCTTATCCCTCCTTCAACTCCTCTCCCATCTGTGCAGTCCATTATTCCCATATAAATCCTGCATGAAAGCCTTCCAACTCGCCCATCTTGCATAAAAAACCTCACATCTGCAAACGCATAGCAAACTGCTCACGGTTCTTCTTCCTCATCATCCAGTCCATCCTGCAAAGCAAACCTTCGCTCATCCTCATGCGGTCTTTTTCTCTCTGCGTGTTGTCCTATCCCTACAAGCTCCTCTGGCAGCTCTACGCTGCCTCAAACATGTGCAGACATCATTGCAGCCAGCTCCATAACCTGTGTGTTTTCCCTTGCTGCCGCCCTCTCCCACTCGATTTCCTTCTCCGCTGACCTGCACACACAACAACCAAAACTAGAGGAAGATTTGATATGCGTAAGTTTTTCTCCATATGTGTAGGCAGAATTCGATTTTCAGTGTAACGATTTTAGGTTTTAATTATAAATTTTAGTTTCATATAATAAAGAAATAAAAAGCATCATTTAGTTTGTTTCCTTTTTTTTTCTTTTTAGATTTTCATTTTTAGATTTTGATTATAGTTTAGCTTAGGGATTGATTTTCTTTAAAGTTTAGTTTTATTTCATAAAAAAATAAAAAAATTAAAAAAATCAAAAAGATTTTATGGTTTTGTTTTCTGAGTTAAGGTTTAGTTCTTTTAGAGTTAGTTTTAGTTTAGATTTTTATTTTTTATTTTTATATAAGTATGATCAGGTGAGTGGTTGCTTTTTTCATTTTTTTTAATTTGTTTTTTAGATTTGGATTAGTTTTAAGATTCATTTTTAGTTTAGTGCATAGTTTAGTTTAGGGTTTGATTTTAGAATTAGATGTTAATTTAGAATCTAAATTTAGAATTTAAAAAAAATAAAAAATAAAAAAAAAATTAAAATATTAAAATAAAATTTAATTTGACTTTCATTTTTCATATAGAGGTAAGTATTGATTTCTTTCAGGCCATTTTATTTATTGTTGTTTCTGTTTTGGATCTTAATTTCAAAAAAAAATTATAAAAATAAAAAATCCCAAAAATCATAAAAAGAAGTTGATCCTTAGGCCTTTTTAGGCAGGTTTTGTTAGTTTTTAGATTATTAGTTTGTTTATCTAACTTTAGAATTTAATTTAAAAAAATCAAAAATTATAAAATAAAAAAATTTATTAAAAAGAAATTAAATTTTAGATTTAAATGGGTTCAGATTTTGTTTAGATTTTATTTGATTTTAGGATTAATTTTAATAATTTTAAGTTTCATTTAGTTTTTTTTTTTTTTTAGGTTTTTTTTTTTTTATTTAATAGGGAATTTTTTTTTTGGTTTTTGTGTTGTATTGTTGGAAAATAAAAAAAAATAAAAAAAAAAAAAAATTTAAAAATGTTGAAAAGGCTTAGCTAAAAATTGAAAAATTCATTTTTGATTTCTCTATGTTCCATTTCTCTATAGTTAAATGCACTTAATGTTTATTTTGAAGTTAGCTATGTGAAAAATGGTAATTGGTCAGCGTTTAAATTTTATGATCATTTAAAGCATTTAATTTTTCTTGAAGTTTAATTGCTGGATCATTGTTAAGGCGTTGTGCATTTGTTGAAAATCTTACATCGTTTGGGTTATTTGATGATAAATGATTGTTTTACATGGTTTATACTTCTGCAACATCTAATAAATACTCATTTAATCATTAACTCAATAAGGCACTGGTACATTAATTCCTAAAATCAATCAGGGGCTAAATCGCCTTGTTGTGTCTCCCACCCCAACTGGTCCACAGTTGGTCATCTATTGTCCCATAGGGTCTACCCCCTTAGCCACGGGAGACAGGCTTAAACGGAGAGATCAGGGATCAGGGTGACAGCCCCCGGTCTGAGTGTTGTCGTGACAATCTGTGCGACAACAGGCTGCAGAAGTAATTTGCTTCAGTATTTAGAGAATAACTTGATGAATGAATATTAAAATCAAGTAGGCGAAGTAGATTTAGATTTGCTGCAGTAGGAGTTCCTTGAGACTAGGAATTTTCACACCGATCACGTTGAAAAAGTTGAGCAGTTCTGCTTCCTTGGATCTTTGACAAAATATGTGCAACAGCCCCTATCTCCCACTTTTCTCAACTCAAAATGTAGACCTGTCTGCTTCTACATTTATATAAAATACCATGTGCACAAAGAGGGAACTTACAAAAACTATGCCTTCTGATTTGATTAATATACTTAATGCCTTGTCTCGTGCATTCATTTTTGGTTGGTCTTTTGATTTTCACTAATAACTTCTCATTCTTTGTTTAGAGCAAGGATATTTTGCTCTCATAAAAGGGTCCTGTTTCATAATTTCCTTGTCATAATAGCAATTCTTGAATTGGCTTTCTGTTTTTTTGCAGCATACTCCTCGGATTAATGTATATATACCTAGTGCGAATGAAGCAACATTAGATCATCAACGTTTGCATGATAGGTAAAATGTTTAATGTTTGGTTTATTATAAACATGAACTGACTTTAATAACCACAACTTGTTTTTTGTCTGGATATCATTAATCTAAATACGCAAAACAAATGAAAAGTGACATATTCCATGGATGTTACCAATCTGCCACAATTTTGTTTTCAGTCCATTCTGATCTGCTGTAGTACCATGACTTTCTTATTGCTTTACGTTTACAATGGTTTGTCTGCTTCTGTGATATCTATCATGTAATTGTCCCCTTTCTTTTATAACCATTTTATTGTGTTTACACTTTTTCATCCCAGAGCTCACTTTATTGTTTTTGGGAGTTAGTGGGTCCAATGATGACTTTTAGAAATGTAACTAAATGGCACATTGTAAAAGCTGATAATGCAGGGGAATGGCTCCATAGTTGTGATTATTTCTACACAAAGCAGATAGATCTAGTCTAGGCAATTTGTCTGTATTGTATTAAAAGGTATTTGTTATGTTTTTTTATGGAGTGCAATAACTATCGATGTCATGCATAATACATGATCTAGTGAAAGTTTATGGTGACGTGGTGTCATAGAAGGAAAGGAAAGTGACATTCCAAATATTAAGAAAATTTTGAGGAGAAAACAAAATATAAGCATCTTCAGTGAGCATTTAATGCAATTTAGCTAACGAATCAGAAGTTCCCAGACATGATTTTGTTTAAAAATGGTAGCTTCATGATTAAAACTTACTTTACAAGAATTAGCATCTGTGTTACAAGGATCTGTTCCCTTGCAATTTGTTATCCCAAGTAGCTGGAAAAGTTTATGAATGTTCTAAAATGTTTCTTGTTGGTGTGGAATTTTTTTGGATTGTTACTTTATAAAATTTCACCTCAATCTTGAGGTTTCGAAATCTAATCCCTGTGACCTTTCATCCTTAGGGCTGATCAGAGATATTAAATCGCAGCTGTAATATTTTATTTCCATTCAACCCAATTTCACCCAGCAGCCTAAGAGAATAAATACCATATAAGTGTTCTTCAATACTACAATGTTACAGCCCTTAGATACACTTTTCTTAGCATATAACAGATTTGAAATGTCTTATTACAACAGATCATAACAGCAGCAAATATTTTCTTTTATCTTCTAGATGTGTGTTAAAACTTGAATCATTTAACCTGTTCAAATACATGTTATGTCAAATCAGCATGAACGACTGGTGCTGGAATCTATTCAATTAAGAAGATTAGATAAAGCTGGGAATCAAATTTGCAAGTGCATGGTATCTGAATCGCTGGAAACTTTGTGTGTATGAAGTACATACCACAACTTTATCAGAAAGCTGGTGCAAGCCAAGCTCTTCAAACCCTAGGTAGAGAAACCATATAAAACCCTAGCCACCAACTCCTAGCTAGGGATTACTCGTAACAAAGGTGGTTATATTACCACACAATCTAGCAAGGCCTTAAGGTAGCGAAAACCTAAGGGACAACTACTAGAAGCGACAACAATGGGACAATGTCCTACTGTCACCTTAGTCAAAGTTCCTTGCTCTTAACAGACTTTCACCGATGGGAGGAGTCTCGGTAGGAAGGGAATCACTTGGACTGAATAGATCAATGAGTCAGGTGTGAAGTGATTCCACAAACCCCATTGAAGGAGAGACACAATAATGGTTCAATGCTTCAAGCTAAAAGCTCTCCAAGAAATACCTAGAAGGAGATCAAGACTTAGGGTTTGAGATTTATGATGATAATAAGTTTTCCTTAGATCAAGATCCCAAGTGATGGACAACCTTGCCCAACCGACAACACTCTTGCAACACACAATTGGCAGCTGATCTAGGGCCCAGATGAAGATGTATCTCACCGTGGGAGACAAAGTGAGGGTTTGCTCATCCTTCCAGCCCTTACAAATGGGAGACATGGTTCTTCAATCCATAGGGAGACCCATGAGGATGTTTTTGTGCCCCCACAACCACTTGGGGACACCACAGGGCATTTGCTTGGATATCAAGGGACCACCCTGTTTATCACTATGTTTGCAGCTCATTCATGCATCTTGGCACACATTGGACTCCATTAGGCCTCTTCAATTGCCCTTCGACCTATTTTATCTATTATTTTTCCCCCTTGGGGGCTTATTTTTGTATTATGGAGCTATCTTGGTGGACTTGTCACCAAGGAATGTTATTTCGCACATTATTTATTAGTTGGGGCATTATTAGACCTTATTAGGCAAATCGAACCCCTTAGGGAGGATATATATTGATGTGATGATCATTTCATTTGATCATCATTGAGATTTGGATTAATATCTCTAAAAGATTTCGCACTTGCTCTTCTTAGACAAAATTGGAGTATCTTGATGCACTATGATGTTTAGATTTTCGCTATTGTCTTTGGAGCTTATATTTTTGGGAGCATGATGAATGGATATACTCTTGTCTCTCTTGTGAGTACATATTACTTGTCTAACACATGGAATATCTTTTATTGTTCTTGCACATGCCCTAAATGATGCGGAATGCTTTATGAGTTTTTAATGATGTAAATATTGTATGTGTTATTCGTTGAGACTCTGAGAGGGAGATGAATGTTCCTAAGGGTAGCATATGAGCTTAACAAGCCTTGAAAATTCATCTGTCTTGTAAAGCGAAGTGTAAATCCCTATGGCCTAGTTGCTTCACTTGGTAAGGTTAGCAAAGGTCATCTAGGGCTCCTTAGCATATCAAATTCGAAGTCTTGGTGTATCTTGACTCCATTAAGCCCAAAAGACAAGGCACTGATACTCAAATTCCTTTGGTGGTCACTAGAAATTTCTTTTTTTTCTCTTTTGTCCAAATAAGGCCCTAACCCTAGTGTCTCCTAGGGCATCATACGAATGCTATTGTAGCCATCGAAAATTGATGAAACTTAGTTAAGATATACAATGGTATGTTCTTGAGAGGTCGTCCAAATTTGAAGCCATTCCGACAGTTGAATCTCAAGTTTTGCCAAGAGCTAGTTCAACAACCATTCTCCCTAGGTCTCACTTTGTTGGTGGCCTTTTCAAGGATCATTGCATTGAAAATTAAAATCAAAATCCAATCTCTTGATCCTTCTCCTTCTCCCTCATTTGGTCAAGACCCTTTATTTGAAGTTTTATCCCAAACCCTCGACCTTGTTTGGGTCCACTAGGGCTTCTTTGTGTCCCGTAACGTTGTCTCTCCAATTTCAAAAGGATTGCTTGGAAACCTTTTTCTTCTAGGATTCTTTGGTCTAGGGCACTTCTTATCAAGAAATACTCCTCAACCCTAGGTCTAGGACTCCTAGCCTTTCTTGGAGAGCCATTCATCTTGCTTCTAAAGCAAGTTATCCCTATTACTAGAGTCTCTCCTTGAATAAGCTCTTAGAATCGCTACCTTCACACCATTGATATATTTCTCCTAGTGATTTCCCTAATACCAGGACTCCTCCCATTGGTGAAAGTCCTTAAAGAGTAGGGAGCTTTAGCTGAAGTGACAATGGGCTATCACTCCATTGTTGCCACTTGACCTAGAAGTTGCTCTATAGGAACCTGTCGTAGGGCCCCTACTAGTTTGAGCAGTAACATTTTTGGCGCCGTTGTCAGGGAACGAAGCCCTAGTTCCTCATTGAACTTTAAAGTTAATGCTTGTAGGGTGAAGCAAGCATTAGTTGAGGCAATTTTTATTCACTCTAGAGATTCCCATGTTATCGATATATAAAGATCATTGGTTATCAAAAGACTTCATGAATGGTTTCTTGCTTTGGATATCACATGGGTCCCAAGATACCCAAATGCCTTGGATTAGAAGTTCATGTGAAATATGCCACAGTTTGATGGTGATCCATGTACAATGATTGACCATATAGCAAAAGTCATCAAGCATCCTTCCGGGGTGAATGTGATTATTTTAGACAACCTCATCGAGTTATTTATTTCCTCGATTGGATATGAACACCGAGGCTAGCTTGACTCATGTGAGCCTGAAAGCATTTCATCTTTTGTTGAGTTGATCAATGAATTCGTGAAGTATAAGGGGCCAAAATTCCAGTCTAATGAAGCTGCTTGTGAAAGCCTAGAGGTAGCCCTCCAAAGGGAAGGTCTTATTAGTCAAGATGAAGTAATTGGAGAGGACCTTGAGAATCTAAATGATGAGCAGGAAAATGAATCCTCCTTGGGTCCAAATGATGAAAATGGTGATAAAGATGATTTTGAGAACACATGTGATGAGGAGGATGAGTCTATGGTAAATAGAGTTGAGGCTAACCTTACCTTTCCCAAGGATATTACTCCTGATGATTCTCCTTTTGAGAACCTTGAGGGAGGTGATCCCATTAGTCACTTGGAAGTTGACATTAGGGATTACTTCCGTATTGAAAAGGAAAAATGGGAAATTGTTGGTCCTTAATTTAATTGTGCTCCCATTTATGACATCAACAAGGAGGATGAAGTTGAGATTGGCCTTCCCTTTCTCTTGGGTGTTATGCATGATGACATATCCATCAATACCCTTGGAAAAAAGGATCATTATTTTCCCTTGCATGAAAGGGGGCAGTTGGAAGCAATTGATTCTCCTTTTCGGAAAGACCCTATTTTTTGTTACTAATGATGATGAATTCGATAAGGTCTCTGCTGCTACCTGCTTTCCTTGTGATTCTAGGAGTATATTCGAACCATTTGAGGACCCTTCCCTCAATGTTGATGAGCTCTTTCCCTCTCCGAAGTATAGTTTCAAGGAAGAGACCTCTATTGGATATATTTTACCTCCTCAGATACACCCTCAGGTGTTGGAATTTCTAATTCTATCTATTAGAAATCCTTCCTGTACTTTCTGATTTATTTCTTCCTACTTGTTTTGTTAATTAACAAGTTATTTACCATGTAAATACTGAAAATAAATACAAGTACAGTCTCAACACATACAAATCATCAACTAAAGGAAAAACAAGCACACAAGTGACACTGTTATTTTAGGACTAATGTCCCCAGAAAAACCCAATGCGGGAAAACCAGTGCAACTATCTGAGGGTTTTATTATTAAGCAGTTCCAGAATACAATTTGGGTGCCAGAAATGGCTCACCCAACAGAAAATGCCCTCGACAGTAGTACCTCTCAGTCAGAGATAGATATCAACCCCAATCTGCCCCACGAAATCTCCCAACATCAACCTCTAGGGTTTGTGTCAGCCTTGTTGGCCCAGCGTTAGCCTCTCTGGTCTCTACGTCAGCCTCTGGAGCCTATGCGTCTCCCACGATGGCCCTCCTCAGGCTCTGTGTAGCTCCTGGCTATATGTGCATGGCCTCTAGTTGCTTTTGCGTGGCCTCTAGCTGGCTCTGCGTCAACCCTCTCCCAACTTTTGCGTTGATGCTCCCGTACTATCTCTGCCTCTCTGCTACTATATTCACTGCCCCTCAGCTACAACTCTGATCACTTCTTCGATTTTCTCAGCAAGCCCTACCCTAGAAAATCGAATTCTTGATCAACTTGGTGTGTTCTCCAAGTGACCCTCAAGCCTCCTCTTATACTT
>APFE030412067.1:0-10866 GCA_000404065.3 Pinus taeda | reverse complement strand
AGAGGGATATGGAGAGAGAGGGGGAGGAGGAGGGAGAGGGGGAGGGAGAGGAGGAGAGAGTGTGATAAGGGGAGGAGGAGATGGATAGTGAGGGAAATAGTGGGAGAGAAGAGAGAGGGTGGAGAGGAAGAGAGAGAGAGGAACGCGGAGTGGGGTTAGGAGGGTGAGTGAGAGGAAGGGAGCAAGATCGAGAGGGAGAGAGGGAGTGATATGTAGAGAGGGATAGAGAGGGTTTGGGTGAAGGGATAGGTGGAGAGAAATGGATATGGTGAGAGGGCAAGAGTGGGAGAAGGTGAGACAATGAGAGAGGGGGAGAGGTAGAGGGAGAAGAAGAGGAAGTAAGAGGAAGAGAGAGTGGGAGAGCGGAGGGAGGGTGTAGAGGGATAGAGATGGGGAGACAGAGGGGAGAGAGAGATGAGGAAGGAGAGAGGGGGGAGAGAGAGGATGACAGGCAGAAGGAGAGGGGAAGTGAGAGGAGTAGATAGTGAAATAGGTGGGGGGAGAGAGAGGGAGGGGAGAGTATGATTGGGATAGGGGGATTTGTAATGTGATGGGGAGAGAGTGAGACGGGGAGAGGGAGAGGGGGAGGGAGAGGGAGGGGGGAAGGGCAAGGGGAGAGAGATTGAATGAGAGATGAGGAGAGAGTGAGGGGTTAGGAAGTATAAGTGAGAGGGAGAGATGGAGACATAGAGAGAGAGATGGAGAGGGAGGGAGAGGAGGAATGAGATGAGGCGAAAGGAATGCAAAAAGTAACATTCAAAACTAATAATCTCATTCTGAGTTATCAAATTGTTATGTATGTAACGAAAACATGAAAGAAGCATATTGTCATTAACATGCAGTCATGTGTAGCCAACAATTTCATATGTAATGAAAATAGAAGATTTAAAATTAAAAATAATGTGGGGTGGGTAGAGAGATGTAGAGGGGGCAGGGGTGGAGAGGGAGAGAGAGAGGAGGGAGGGAGAGAGAGAGAGATAGAGTGAGAGCGAGAGGGGGAGGGAGAGAAGGGAAGAGAGAGGGATAGGGGAAGAGAGTTATAGAGAGAGATAGAGGGAGAGGGGGAGAGATCTAGAGAGAGGAGGAGGAGGGAGGGTGAGAGAGAGGGGATGAGAGAGAGGTGGGGAGATGAAGAGGGGAGGGAGGATAGGGAGAGGGGCGTTGAAGATGGATAGGGGAGGAAGAGAGGCATAGAGAGAGATACGTGGGTGCAGAGAGGGGGAGCGGGAGCAGGAAGGGGAGAGAGTGAGAGAGGAGGAGGGGGAGATGGAGTGGGAGAGAGGGGGGCAGGACATGTTGTGTGAGAGGGAGAGTGGTAGAGAGAGGGAGAGGGGGAGTGTGAGAGGAAGAGAGTGGAATAGGGAGAGTGAAGGGGTGGGGGAGGTAGAGGCAGAGGAGGAAAGGGAAGGAGAGAATGATGGTCATAGGTAGAGGGAGAGGGAGGGAGATAACAGGAGAGAGAAGAGAGAGAGAGAAAGGGAAGGAAGAGAGGGGGAGGGAGAGGGCGAGAGAGAGAGGGTGTGAAATAGAAGGAGGGGGCGAGAAAGGGAGAGAGATAGAAAGAGAGAAAGTGAGATATGAGGGGGAGAGGGAGTGGGCGAGAGGGGAAGGGAGAGGGGTAGAGAGAGACATAAGTGATGTAAGAGACTGGGAGATGGGTCGGGGAGCATGAGCGGGAGGGAGAGAGATTGAGATAGGGGATGTGGAGAGGGTGAGAGAGAGAGGGAGAGAGAGAAGGAGAGGTAGAGGGAAGGGAGAGAGCGGGAGACAAAGTTAGAGAGGGTAGGGTGTGGTGAAGAGAGCGAGAGAGGAGTAGAGGGAGGAGGAGGAAGAGGGGGAGGAGGAGGGAGAGGGAGTGTGATAGGGGGAGGAGGAGATGGATAGTGAGGGAAATAGCGGGAGAGAAGAGGGAGGGAGGAGAGCAAGAGAGAGAGAGACACAAGGAGTGGGGGTAGGAGGGGGAGTGAGAGGAAGGGAGTGAGAGGGAGAGGGAGAGAGGGAGTGAGAGGTAGAGAGGGACAGAGAGGGTTGGGGTGAAGGGATAGGTGGAGAGAGATGGAGATGGGGAGAGGGTGGGAGTGGGGGAAGGTGAGACGACGAGAGAGGGGGAGAGGTAGAGGGAGAAGAAGAGGAAGTAAGAGGAAGAGAGAGAATGGGAAAGAGGAAGGAGGGAGAGTGATGGTGATAGGTATTAGTATTAAGATATAGAGAAAAATAATTACATTGTTAAAATTTTGAAAAATAATTTACAATAAAATAGGAAAAGAATAAAATAAATTATATCACATTATTATATGCAATGAGAAGAATAAAAATGACTTTCACCTCATATTTATAGAGATATTAAATTAAAAATATAAATAAAGAAATTCTAGAAATTTTAAAATAAACCTAAATAAAATCTAAACATACTATTAAATTTCCTTAAACACTTTTACTAAAATTCAAATTCAAATATAAAATATACAAACAAAAGAATTACATGCAACTATCAACCTAATATCATCAAATACGCTAATAAATTATTATAATACGATCCGTGAAACAAATTGCTAATATAATATTTAATAAAACAAAAAACAGTGAAAACTCACTTGGAATTGCTCAAAACCCATTCTCCAATAATGGCCAATGGCAAATAAACTGTCCAGGCGAGAAGCCGAAAGTGGAAAAATCCAATTACTTCGACCTCATTTCTTGATTCACCGAAATTCCTTCGAAAGTTTTATTTAATTGTTTAAAATAAGCGCGTTGTGGAGACCGACGAGGCAATGATTGACGACTCGGACGTTGAGTTACTAGTAACGTTGGTGAAAAAGCGATTAACGTATTCAGAAAAAGCTTTCCGTTGTGGTCCTCACTCTATCCGTTACGAAAAAGCTAAGGTAATGATGTTGTGGTCCTCCGCCATTGTGGTCCTCACTCTATCCGTTGTGGTCCTCCAACATTCAAACCAATTTGAATGTAGATGACTGTTCCAGATGAGTTGATCAAACGTTCAAACCACACGGGAAACGCATATACAACATTCAAACCAATTTGAATGTAGATGACTGTTCCAGATGAGTTGATCAAACGTTCAAACCACGCGGGAAACGCATATATCCGGTAGCCGGTTCCAGATGAGGCAAGCGCTGCAAATATATAGCCGTTCAACGAACTTGGTAAATGGATATATATATGTATTCCAAATTTCATTTTACAACATTTTCATCCTCCTCTATCCATCTATGTTCAGCTTGTTTGCTGGGTTGCATGGTTTGAGTCTCAGTCAGTAAGTTTGTCGTTTGAGTAGGAGTCTGCGTTGGTCTATTGGTCTGTGTATGAGAGAGTCAGTCAGTCATGTCTGGGTGGATAGAGGAGGAGGGTTTGCAATTTTTTGGTTCAATGAGATCAATGGAGGAGGGTTTGTAATTTTTGGGCTCAAGGAAACAATGATACTCTTTTCGTACGGTATGATATACATGCTATTGATTTCCATTTCTATTCTGTGTATGCAATTCTATTTCATCGCCCTGTTCTTTTTTTTATTGATTGTAAATTATTCAGTTATCATTTATACCAGAATTAGGAGACAAGTAGCTAATGTCCGTGAGAAATTTTTATATGATATAGGTCATTGAGGGTGGGTATACATGCTATTGAATTTCATTTCTATTCTGTATATGCAATTCTATTTCATTGCCCTGTTTTTTTTATTGATTGTAAATTACTCAGTTACCATTTCTACCAGAAATAGGAGACAAGTAGCTAATGTCCCTCAGAAATTTTTATATGATATAGGTCATTGAGGCTGTTGTTGACGTTGGCGAAGAAATGAAATGTTTATTCGGACTTCCAATTCTAGGTATGGCCCCTTAACTATCTTTTCAGCCACTTCGAAAGGATTTTAAGCTTTGCCGCCTCCGGAATAATTAAAACGAATTTTATTAGATTTAATTTTTCATATGAGCGCCTATGTAGACTTGTTGCTCGATCTAGCTTAACCTGTTAATTATGGTGTGAAATAGAGATCACTTATGCCCAATTCTAACCCTTCACCCTGCGTATAAGATTACAGTACTCCTCTGACTCTTCACCCTGCTCGATGGTTGTTACCCAGTTACCCGCGCAGAGTCTCCATTTTCACACTTATATGGCTAGAGCGCAAAGGGTAAAGGGTCGAGTAGATCATGAATCTCCAATATTTGTTTTTCTTGAAATAATGCGTCCGGCACCTGAACGAGTGTCTGTCAATTTAGGGAGAGAGTTCTCGCTTCAATGGGAAATTCTCAATTCTTCCGGGATTCAGCGCCTTATCAATTATTCCGTCTATATTCAATAACCTTCTTGGGGTTGCGTATACTGTGCTATCTGAGATATTATATCGATCGATCTGAAAAAACTAATATTAATATATCAATGCATGGTGGCTCTATAATACGATCACCATTTAGCTTATGAATATTAAATTAGGTTATGAATATTATGCATTGATATATTTCTGCGTTGTCCAACTCTTAAAATTTATCATCAAGGACAACGGATCTAGTTTTATTTCAATGCTGTTTAGATTGACATGTCGGTTGTTTTTAATAATAATAGGCTATGCGCAAGAATCCGTGGTGTTCGTAGCTAGAGATGTGTGAGAGAAGCGAAGGCTCCCATCCAATTGGCTATAGAATGCCAACAAACTCCCTGTGTCCTATTTCCGCTACGACGATGAAGGCGCCATTAATATGTCGTCCTGTGTCATCCTACACGAGTTTGTAGCCAGAGATCTATGAGAGAAGCGACGGCTCCCATCCAATTGGCTATAGAATGCCAACAAACTCCCTGTTTCCTGTTTTTGGTATGACGATGCAGGCGCCATTAATGAAGCGAAGGCTCCGATCCAATTGGCTATAGAATGCCAACAAACTTCCTGTGTCCTATTTCTGCTACGACGATGCAGGCGCCATTAGTCTGTCATCCTGCACTGGTTGGTAGCCAGAGATCTGTGAGAGAAGAGAAGGCTCTGATCCAATTGGCTATAGAATGCCAACAAACTCCCTGTGTCCTGTTTCCGCTACGACGATGTAGGCGCCACTAATGTGTCGTCCTACACGGGTTCGTAGCCAGAGATCTGTGAGAGAAGGGAAGGCTCCGATCCAATTGGGTATAGAATGCCAGCAAACTCCCTTTGTTCTGTTTCCGCTACGACGATGTAGGCGCCATTAATGTGTCGTCCTCCATCAGCACCAAGATTCCAATGCAACCAACCCCGTGAACTGCTATGCCGAGGTCAAGAGAAAACTCGCCCTTCAAATTTAACGTTTTCCATAATTCCCCTACCCGTTTTCATAGTTTCAAGCCAGAATCATGACGGTTTTGTAGTTGTAGAAGAAGAGGGTTGTTTCAATAAGAAGTTTGTTATTTTGGAATAAAGCTTCAGAAGCAAGGTTCCATTCTTAGTTACGGAAATTTGTGTTTCAGATGTGTGTCGTCCTAGAAATTGCAAATGTAGCTTTTATTGCACTGTATCAGATTTGTATATCGGCATAAAAATTGTACATGAATAGTATTGTCCATAAAGAACTCGCGCTACTCCTTTCAATAGAATTCCTGTCAAAGAGTGTGAACAGTGTGTCCCATTGTTATTGTGTAGTGGACTAACCATGAAGCCAACCGGACATGGCATAAACTAAAACCAAAACCGAACGAGATTCCTCTTTTCTAAATCCGGATTTAGATGAATGATAAGGTTGACTACCAAGCCAATTTTTGTTTTTCTGACCCTATCAGAGTACTTGCATTTCCTTTATTGCATCTGATCCGACCAATAGCCTTAATCGCACGAAATGGTGAGAGATTCCGTTTGTGGGATTTGTAACAACGTGAGGAGGAATCTTGGCAATGAATCTGAGATTTTATCATCATTTAGTTCAATCATTTAGCAATCGCAATGAATCTTGGGAGGCAACTTCATCATTTAGTTAAGCTGATTAGGGAGGTAAGTTCATCATTTAGGGAGGCAAATGCTCG
The DNA here is from genome assembly GCA_000404065.3 of Pinus taeda. NCBI lineage: Eukaryota > Viridiplantae > Streptophyta > Pinopsida > Pinales > Pinaceae > Pinus > Pinus taeda. Next base: position 4,863 of record APFE030412067.1, on the reverse strand, counting down.
ACTTGTCATCACAACGTTACTCATCGCTGACAATGGGACTCAGTAGCGAGATCCCATGAGCTCTCGAGAATTGCAGTCAATTACGGTTCATCGACTTCAGCTATAACAACTTGAGCGGGAGAATTCGGCTGGAACTTGCGTTCCTGCACGATTCAAAGTACCTGAACCTGGCTTCCTACAATTCGGAGAATAGCATACCTACATTTAGGGATTAGCAGGCTCGAGGAACCTCTGCCCATGATTATATTTCGGTTGCCCCTTTTTAGCTTATATCTTGCTAATAATATACTGACAGGGACCTTCTCGGAAGCCATTGGCAATCTGACTCACTCGAACTACATAGATCTTAGTGGAAATCGCTTCACTAGGAACTGGCCTGAAGCGATTGGCAATTTGAGCTCCCTCACGTTCTCAGATCTTTTTTCATTATTTTCAAATGGTTCGACAGCAAGGATACCTAACTCCATTAATAGATTAAGTGAATTGACCTTCCTATCATACCGTGGAAACGATCTCAGAGGGCGGATACCTGAATCCATTACTAAATTGAGTAAATTGATCACCCTATGCCTTTTTTTCAATCGTCTCCGGGGCATACCCGATTCCATTACCAACTTGACTAAATTGACCTACCTCATACCTCATTTCATTAGCAACTTGAGTTACTTGACCTACTTATATCTTGACAACAACGCCTTCACCGGGAGCTTATCTGAAGTCATTGGCCATTTAAGTAGTTTGATCGAGTTAAATTTACCCTCAAATAGCCTTGTAGGAAAAATCCCTGAATGCATTGCCAATTTGAGTCAATTGCAGTACCTATATCTTGATAACAATAGGTTGACATGGAGCTTGCCTCAAGCAATTAGCGATTTGACCAACCTCGTACTTCGCCCCGATAACAACAATGCCATCATTTAATTATTTAGTTATTAGGTAAGTTCATCATTTAGTTCAGTTCATCATTTGGTTTTATCTCAGTTGATTAGGGAGGCAAGTTCGTCATTTACTTACGGAATTCTGTCATTGAGTTTAGTTCATTCCAGTTGTAAAGGAAGTTTTCAACATTTTCTTTGTTTTTTTCCCTTTAATTTAATTTAGTATTTAGAATTATGAATTTAGGGTTTTTATTTTAATTTAGTATTTAAAATTATGAATTTAGTTATTATTTACTATTTAAACCCCTCTCACATTTCATTTTAAATCACTAACTTCTTCTTATGCAGATATACCCTGTAGTGCGCATCTCTTATCACCCACTTTCACTTCACATTCTACACTAAACTTGCACCTCTAGGTTCTCTTTAATTTGTAAATGCTCCTTCATCTTGAACATGACACTCTCACCTTCTCTATTTGCTATAATTAAATTATTTAATTATGATTTCAAAATAGTCAAATCACTTTCAAATGGGTTGAACAAGTGTTATGGAAACTATCTTCCTTCTTCCTTAAATTTGATTGTTATCACATCAATTTTGTAAATTATATCATACTTGTATGATTTTGCACTATAATATTGTATTAATGTTTTTTCCTTAATGTATTATCATGTGTGCAGCTTACTATATGTGGATATTATTTATAAATTGTGCATTTAATTAAGTTACAAGTTGTTAGGAAGTGTTTGTATACTAACACTATAATCTCATTGTTGTATGGTGCAGAAAATCTATCAATATCAAGTTGCTAGTGAGCGAAAGACATTGGGTATTTTTATGTTTTGTAAAGTTGTAATTAAAACAATTAATATTTTTTTTTTGTTTAGATGGGCCCATCAAAGAATGTACATGAACTCAAACTATCGTTAATGAGACGAGTAGGATTTATTTTTTGTGGAGGGGAATTCAACCCCTCCGAAAGACTCTTAGGAAGGTTAAATTGTAACCCTCCTTTGAGTTATGTTCCTTGTGTTCATGGTTTTCATGACCTTTAGTTTATACTAACTTCAATATGCTCCAACACAAATATATTATAATTTGACATTTAACGTTTATTCACATAAATTATTTGACATTTTTTCAATGTTTTAAACATCTTCCCCACATACACACAAAAAAAAATCACTCTTATTCACATAAATTATTTAACATTTTTAAATTTTTTAAACATCTTCCCCATATACACATAAATGACAAAATCACTCTTATACACGCACATATTAATTTCTATTTTTTTTATTCTCTTTTTTTGTTTTTGTTTTTTATTTTTCACTTTTTAATTTGTTTAATTATATTTTTTTCTTATAAATATGTTTTTAGGATATTTGTTATTATATTTTCCTGGTATAAAATATTTTTATTTAATATACGTGATATTTTTATAAAAATAAATATTATTTAATAATTACATTGATATTTTTATAAATTTAAATAAAATACGAATATATTGTTTTGAGTTTTTGTAAATATTTAAATGTTTTTATTATTTATTTACATAAACTTATTATATCTAAATATTTGTGTATTGGTTTTATTATTTATATATAGTAAATATATTTATGGATGCTTTTATATATACATCTATATATCAATTATATATGAATGAATATATTTGGATTATAATGTATGTTTTGGATTCTCTTTTTTATATGTATATGAATGCATTATTTTGAGAATTGAAATAGTGTTTTTATTAGTGGCATTTCAATAATTAGAATTTATTTGTTAAGGCTTTTAGTTTGATATGTATCAATGAATAGGATATGTACCTCTATATTGTGTGTGTGAATGTATTATTCAAAGTATTTGCATTACATTTATGTACTTTTTTGGAGTGTTTATTCTTCTATCTTTATGAATGTCTCATTTTGCATGTTTTTGAGTATTCTTTCATTGTTTGTTTGTATCTATATGAGTGTAATGTCTCACTATTCCTCGAGTGTTAGAGTGGTGGTTTCATTGTTTGTGTGTATACAAGTATATTTTTATGAATAGTTGTTTGTATTATTTTGAGCGTTTTTCCAGATTCCTTCATTATTTGCTTGTGTGTGTATTTTTTTAAGTATTTTTGTGTATGGATATTGTTTATTTATTTATATTCTTTATATGTGTATGAATCTATTCTTCAGCTACATTGATGTGTCTTGTTTACTTGTATTCTTTCTCTGTATAAATGTATTCTTTATGTGTGTATGAATCTATTCTTTGCAATATTTGTATGTGTCTTTCTTACTTGTATTCGTTTTATTTGTATGAATGTATTCTATATGTGTGTATGAATCTATTCTTTGCTACATTTATGTATCTTGTTTACTTGTATTCTTTGTATGTGTATAAATGCATTCTTTATGTGTATGAATCTATCATTTGCAACATTTGTATGTGTCTTGTTTAGTTGTATTCTTTGTATGTGTATGAATGTATTCTTTATGTGTATATGAATGTATTAGTTGCTACATTTGCATGTGTCTTGTTTACTTTTTTCTTTGGATGTGTATCAATGTATTCTTATGTGTGTATGAATCTATTCATTGCTACATTTGTATGTGTCTTAGTTAATTGTATTCTTTGTGTGTATGAATCTATTATTTGCTACATTTGTATGTGTCTTGTTTAATTGTATTATTTGTATGTGTATGAAAGTATTCTTTGTAGGAATCTATTCTTTGCTATATTTTATGTGCCTTGTTTAACTGTATTCTTTGTATGTGTATGAATGCATTCTTTATGCACGTTTGAATCTTTCTTTGTTATATTTGTATATGTATTATTTACTTGTAGATATATGAGTATAATTTGGGTGAATATAATTTTTAAATATTTATTTCTACGATTATAAATATACTCTAATTATTTATGTATATAAATATATTATTTAGATATTAAATTTACAAATTAATTATTATTATTATTTATTATTATTTTATTATCATTGTTATTATTTTGTTTTTTTCTCAATAAATAATAATAAAATTATCAAAATTTCAAATATTGATAATATTAATTTATCATTTTAGAATAAAAAGAATATCCATACTACAATAAAATTTAAAAAGTAAATAATATTAGCCCAAGGTTACAACCCAATTAATGATTGTCATGTTATAAAATACCAAGCAAACTATCACACTCAACGTTCAAATCCCTTAAAAAGGGAAAAAACAATACCATAATATTTATAATAACATCATAATGCATACTAAATAATTATTTAACACGAAAAGAAATACAATAAATAAATTTCATTAATTTTATTTAAAAAAATTAATTAATTTTAATATTTATAGATTTTGTTTTGATAATACTATAAGTTCAATATTTTTTGAAAATTTTGTTAATGATAATCATTTTTATACATATATTAAAGAAAATAAATACTTATTAATTTTAATATCATACTAATTAATTTATAAAATAAATGTAATTATGAACATCATAATATTTATACTGAATCTCAATCACATGGAGAAAATAACTTTAATTCTAAAGTTCATAAATTCATAATAACTGATGTGTGTGTAAACATGTCACTTTGTGAGTCAATGTATAATGTTTGTGGGTATGTGTGTGTTTGTGTGCACCCTATGTTTGTTGTGTTCATGTATGCATGTGAGTGATTGTGCCTCATTGGCAATGGATTATGTGGGTGCGCGTAAGTGGTTAGTCTCATGCCAATGATGTAACACTTTTGGGGTCATATAAGCTCTCACCTTCATGTGGTTGACCGTGTTAGTAGGGATTTCAGATCTCCAAACCAAAAAGAGCTTTCTGATATAGTGATTTTAATTTTATTTAAAACAAAATATTAACTTAAAAACATTAAAATTGTTACCTTAATAATACTTAAATAATATTTTTATTATCTAAAAGACATATCAATATACCAACTTAATAAAATTGAATTAAATTAAAATAATTAATA
>APFE030412053.1:0-13531 GCA_000404065.3 Pinus taeda | reverse complement strand
GGAATATTCTTGTTGCCATATTTCAACACTCCCCCTAAACAAGAAAGGGATTATCTGTCACCCTGATCCTGTCTCTATGGAACTCGAATTTACACTTTGACAATGCCTTTGTCAAAATGTCAGCATCTTGCTCCTCAGTCAAATATACTGCAGCAACGTGATCCTCCTAGCTACACAGTCTCTGAGATGATGATACTAGATGTCGATGTGCTTGGACCTATCATGAAATACTAGATTCTCAAAGAGTTTGATAAAACTCTGATTATCACAATAGATCATAGTTGGATCCATCCTGTAATCAAACAAACCAACTAGGATTTTCCACATCTAGATGGCCTCACATGTTGCTTGACTTGCAGCCATGTATTTTTCCTCTACCGAGCTGAGTGCAACCTACCTCTGTTTCCTGCTATACTAAGAAACTGCCACTGACCCAAGGTTGAAAATCCCTCCTGATGTGCTCTTCCAATCTGAAGGACTCCCTACCCAATCAACATCAGTGAAACCCTGTAGCTTCACTCCCTCTATCCATCTGTACCATAATCCATACTGAGATGTGCCTCTGAGGTATCTCAATACATGCTTTTCCGCCTTCCATAACATCTTGGTAGGTTGAACCATTGCTTGACTCAATTGGTTCACTACATAGCTCAAATCTGGTCATGTGTTCAGTAAGTACATCAGTGAACCCACAAGCTGCCTATACACAGTAGCCTCTATCACCTCTCTTCAAGTAGCAACCTCCTTCCTCCAGTTACCTACTAGAGGAGTCTGCATGGGCTTGCATTTCTCCATGTGCAATATCCTCAGTAGCTCATTGGCATAATTTCCCTGAGACACAACAACTCCCCATCCTTCTACCACACTTCCATGCCAAGGAAGTAATGCATGAGACCCATGTCTTTCATCTCGAATTCTCTTGAAAGGTCCTCCTTGCAAGACACAATTAAATTATCATCACTAGTCAATATGAGATCATCAACATAAAGTACGATGATCAACAACTTACATTTCACCACAATGTGGTATAGGTTCGCATCTACTTCACTCTTTGTGAAGCCCAACCTGGTGAAGTTATTGTTTATCCTAGTGTACCAAGCATGAGATGCTTGCTTCAGATCGTACAATGCTCTTGTGAGTCAGCACACATGTGACTCATGATTGAAGGTCTCAAAACCTTCCAGCTGCTCTATGTACACCTCTTCCTCAATCTAGCCATTGGGGAATCCAGTCTTCACATCCATCTGATGGATTTTCCAACCCATCTGTACTAATAGTGCCAACATAGATCTAATAGATGAGTACCTTGCGACAAGAGAAAAAGTCTCATCATAGTCAATCCCGTTGACCTGTGAAAAGCCACATGCAAAAAATCTTGCTTTATGCTTCTCCACACTACCGTCAGAAACTTGATTTACCTTGTAAAGCCAATGGGAACTCACAACTAACTTGTTCTTCTGTCTCAAAACTATGTCCCAAACACTGTTATGAACTATGGAGTCATACTCCTCCACCATTGCATCAACCCAAATTGGCTACTCTACTACCTCCTCAAAGGAAGATGGCTCGGTCTGAACACATTCCCCAGCAAGGGCCATGTATCCAGTGTACCTCTCAGGTGACCTCCTCTATCTTCTCTAAGAAGATGACACTCCCACATTCTCTTTCGCATCCTCCAACAATGTGTCAGCTTCTCTTGTGTGATTCCATCCATCTCTGGAAGACTCTGCTTGAGTGGATGTCTCCACTCCTGGAACCTCTACATGTGGTTGCTTCGCATCAGTCTGAGGCTCCTCCTCCTTAGGAACCAATAGTTCCTCCACAACCTATAGTTGAAGCTCCATCTCAAGGGAAACTTGCATGGCCTTTTACTTCCGTGTGTTGCATGCCTCATCCCACAAATGAAGTGGTAGGCCTTGGTCATGCAGCATTAACCATGTTGCCGCTATAATAGTTATGTTCTTCCTCTCGGCCACCCCATTCTGCGATGTGTTATGAGGTGCCGTCAATTCTCATTTAATTCCTTCCGTTGCATAGAAGTCCTTAAAATCTTGAGAGACATATTCTCCACCGTTGTCACTTCTCAAGACCTTGATATTCTTCCCTGACTCTTTCTCGACGAAAGCTTTGAACTCACAAAACTTTGTGAAGGTTTGGTCCTTCTTCTGCATGAAATAAATCTAACATTTATGAGAATAGTCATCAATGAAAATCACATAATACCTTTGCTTTTCTATGGATGCTGTTGAGAATAGTCCACACAAATCAGTAGGAACTTGCTCTAAGATAGCCTCCACATGACTGTCTCGATCATGAAAAGAAGACTTGGTGTATTTTCCCAAGGCACAACCTTTGCATGTGTCAACTTGATCAAGTTTATCTTTGGGAAATCCTGTAGATATCTGCTGCATTATCTTCAAATCCCCATGATGTAAATGGCCCAACCGCCTATGCCACAACTCGCCAGTGTCTTGGCTTTGCACCAATTATACTTTCACACTCAACGTTGCACAATCATCTACCTCTAGTTTATAGAGATTCTTCACTCGAATCCCTATCCTCTTGGTCTGACCCATGGCTTTGTGTCTTAGGAACAACTTTCCTTTACTGAAGACAACATCATAGCCTTTGTCCTCCAACATCATGACTGATACCAAGTTCTCCCTTAGCCTAAGCACATACATCACATCTATTAAGGTGAGAGGAGCTCCATTCTCCCTCTGAAAAGTAATCATGCTCATTATCCTTAAGGATTGCGGAGTTTTGAATGAGTTTTTCCACTTGGTAATAGCAGGATCATCCAAAAGGAATAGTACAAGGAAATAGGAGCTTGGAGGGCAAAGAGGAAGGTTGGAGAGAAGCCAAGATTTCCTGTGAGAATTTGTGAGGATTGTACTGAGAATTGGCTAGCTGTGAGAGCTAAGGCTTTGTATAATTCCTATATATTTCCACCATGTATGATAATACAATAGTGTGGGGTTTTTAGCTGAGGCTTTCCCCAAAGTATTTTCATGTGTATTATGCCATTGATTCTTCTTCTTTTGGTTATATTGTTCAGCTCAATCTTTAAGCTTCGACAAATTGATAGTAGAAGTAGGTTATAGTATTCTACTTTGATTTATATTGCATTATCGATTTAACCTACATAGATTTTATACACCTGTTCCCTCGTCTTTCTTGTCTTCCCCCATGGGTGTCTGTCAGGGTTTGAGAGGTTGATCTTGCAAAGGTTCAACTAGATCGAGCCCTAACTCCTTATATCATGACCTCATTGGGGACATGCAAAGAAAAACAAAGAAAGAATAGACTTGTCTGATACCACTGATTCAGACTTAAATAGGAGCACAAAAAATCATAGATACAACCATAATTACAAGTATGCAACAGAAATAAAATTTCATTTTATTAATATCAAATACTGAAATATGCTTACAAAGTGAATAGAAATAATACTAGCTCGAGCGATGGTAGCTTATCTCTGAGAAGAGATATGGTGGCTACATGCCTATGAACTATGTTACAATGAGGCTCAAAGGCCTATTTATTATTAAGAAACAATGGAAAACCCTAAACATCCAAAAAGCTAACCCTAAACATCTTCGTTTGATGTGCACAATACCTCATTAGAGATATATCCAAGGAGTATAACTTTTAAATGGAAAACATGGGTTGATGGCCCATGATAAAGCCCCAAATTTCCCAAAAAACCATCGTTTAGGGCCTTAAAATGGCTCTGGAAGTTCAAGACATGAAAAATGGGCAAAAATAGTGAATTGTGCTACAGATAAGGAAACTAAAAAAATGAAAGAAAAATGGTGGGGTTCCAAGTGGAATATGCGGGTGGCTGCCAATATCCACTTCGATCATGCACTCTTGTCACTAAGGTTGTTGCATCAAGCACAATATGTCTTATGCATTATGGATGATCTGCATTGTGTCACTAAGTGTCCATGTGTGATCATAGTCAATTCCTACCAATGTTTACATATGTTTCATTGATCTCACACTTATCCATTTTACCGAGCAACCTAGACCCATCTAGCTTCCCGGAACTGTGTGCTTTGCTTTTGCAACCATCAAGTTTCCTACCTTTCCTACTAAAACCCCGCAATGCGCAGAGGCACTAACCTCCCTTGCCTGAGGGAACCTTGCAGCCTGCAAAAACCCCAACCAACGCTTCTTTGCAAAAATGAACAAAGAAGTCAAGCAGGAAGCACTAGTCTCTAGAAATGTGCAAAACAATATAGAAGCACTACACTCAGAAATTGTGCAGAGGTGTTGTCCCAGGACCCCCATCCCACAACAACATCCTATTCTTGAAAATTGTGCAATCTTGTCCAAGCTGCCCCATTTATATTGGATACAAAAATTGCGTAGATGGGTCTCCGAGGGCCTCATTCCGACAATAGTCACTGTCCACTGAAATTGCACAGATCTACCTCTTAGTGACTATAGGAAAACGTGTCATGGCGAAATCGCTTCCAAGGAGTTGAGGAGAAGGACCAAGGAATCAAATAATGGAAAATATCAAAACTACATGCAAACTCTGTCGAATGCATGATCATCTTAAGGGTAAGAATGGTAGGTAAAGAACACCATTCGAACTACACCTCTTACTTGATTTTGCAGGAGGACTTTTCAATGTCATATCATCATATCCTTAGTAACATGCATGTGTGCAAACACGAAAGGTAATTGTATGTGTTTCTTCTACACGTCTTGCCTCCTTTTCACTTGTTCGACCAACTATTGTCTTCGGCATGCAAATTGCTATGTCATGCTTGCGTCCTTCCTCTAGTTATTTTGAAGGTGTTTGAGTTGTGTTTGGTATGTAAAACATTTGTGCACTCACACATGATGTTTTCATCATGGTCATATGAATGTCTATCTCAAGGGTCGCAATTGTCACTCGCACCCATCGGTCAGTTACACTGAGTGTATTTTGTCTTGATGATTTGAGGTGTCTTCTCATCGAGTCATGTTGGGTGTGTGTTTGCAAGGTCATGCATGCACAAGTTCACTCACTCACACACTTATTCATTTTGCTGAAACTCTGTTGAATGGACCTCCCTCCAACAATTGGACCTTCACTGAGATGAACTACATAGTATGAGCTCTTAGTGAACATATATTATTGCCCAAATTTGTGCATAGCTTTAGGTTGCTTCCTGCGAAGTCTATATTGTGCAATCTTGAGGTCGACTTGAATAAATGTTACCTAGAACAATGCAAAAGTTTCTCTTCAAGCCATATCAATATATGCTAACCACAAGGAACACCATCAAGCCTCTAGCTGGTCAACTGGAGAGTTTGACTGGGTAGTGACCCTGGGACACACTCTTGCAAAAAAATTGCGTAGAAGCTACCAATCATGTCTGCTTCTGCTGACTAAAGAAACTACGTAGGCATGCCAGAAATATATCCATTTCTTGTCACTGCACTTCCCTAAAGAATTGCACAGTGTTTCCAAATAGTCACCTTGTTAGCCGACCTGCTACTTCTCTTGAAAGCTACACAATTTTCATGATAAATCTCCCAACTTCCCAACATCTTACTCAGCTTAGAAACTACGCAAGGATTTCCATCAAGCTTTCCTCCTAGCTCTACGTAGCTTTACTAGTATCCTCCCACAACCTGCTACTAGCTCCATAGAAAAATTGCACCATATTTACTGGAGAAATTGTGTATTTTTCACTACTGGTCTCCGTCTGCTACCTGCACTGTCTCCCTGAAAAAATTGCGTAGATCTACTGCCCATCCAAGACAAATCCCACAGAAAATCACTGTTGATAGGGAATAGCCATCTCAGCCTCCTAGTGACCTCTGCTCAATTTTCATGGATAGTGCTAGGAGCTCGAATCCCAACCTAAAATGTGCTTTGCACAATTTTAGAGCCTTTTCCTCTCTCCAAGTCACCTTCATTGCAAAAAATAGTGTATCATGGTATACTAGGAGATTTCTAGATTTTACATTATCTCATCATGAGTGATTGTAGATATAGGTACATGGATGAGACATGGCACGATGATGAATGAGATGAATAGGGAGTGCATGCAGGGAGACTTGTTCACGAATGGATGAACATATGGAGCAAGCTAAAGTACAAGAGAAGGAGAGACATGCACGTGAAAAATCAAGCAAACACCAAGACCATCGAAGACTTCGCACACCTTGCCATGCAGAGGTGAAGCTATGATACACCAAGAGCACATTCATCACTTAGAAAAACGACAACTTGACATGCACACTAGCAACAACATGAACATTCCATCTTTTTCCTGTCAAGTCATGTCATGAGTCATCTCGACCACATCACTATTGTGGACCAGACTTTTGTAATCAATGTAATGTAACATGGAATTCCAAGGGACCCACATGTAAATTTGAAGAGTCATGTAATTCAAACAATCGTGAGGGAAGTTGAACAATCACAAGGGTCAATTTTACTCTTGGCTATAAATACCCCTCATTTGCACATGAAAAATACTTTTCACCTTGGTTCCTCCGACATAGTCTTGAGAGTTTGCAATATTTTCTTCAATAGGGGATTTTTGAGCTCTAAAATGGGCCTCCTAAGAAAAATGTACAAACCAAATAAACATTATAAGTACCAATAGGATTAAATATGACGATGTCAACCATGGGGGATGATTCACCATTTTTGGAGTAAAAAAATAAAAATAATAAAAATTAATAAAATAATAAAATTATTTTTTCAACTCGTACCTTCAGCTTATCTCCCTAAGGTTTTACTCAAATTTTGAGTGAGAGTACTCATTGGATGAAAAATTTAATTCCTCATCCAAAGAGTTCCCATGTTGCATACTTTCAATGGACACTGCTACATGAAAAGTGAGAAATACATGCAAAACGTGATTGCAATCACGTTTTCACGCATTTCTCATTTTTTTGTAATAGGGTCCATCGAAAGTATGCAACATGGGTACTCCTTGGATGGGGAATCAAATTATGCATCCAACGAGTGTTTATGATCAAAATTTGTGTAAACCCATAGGGAGATAGGTTGAAATTATGAGTTGAAAAAATAGATTTTTGTTTTTCCCTCTAAAATTTATTGATTTCATCTAATATTATTTTTTTATTTCCGCTATTGTTTTATAATTTCCTTAGGAGAACCATTTTAGACCTCAAAAATCCCCTAATGTAAGGAGCGAGTAGTGGCTTCAATGCCCCACCATCAGGGTTAGTGATGTAATGGTGTACAGATGTGTCTTGGAACTTTCACTTAATTCAGAAGCTTGTTAATAGTCTAGAAAATTTCCACACGTATTTTGTTCATTTGTAAGGCTATTCTTTGGACGCTTGTAGTGCATGTTGCTTTAACTTATATTAAGATAGTTGAACTACTAGCATGTACAACACCCAGTGGAATAGTCCACACAAGTGTGATGGTATTTATAAAATTTTTACAAGAATGATTCAAAGAATCAAACCACATTCCATCCACGGATTTAAGCCCCAAAAGGCTTTGGCCCTAAGTCCCTAGGCCCCAATCATTCAGTTTCCACCTAAGCCCCTAGGGCTAATATTATTGAAAGGTTTTGATCCCACGTATTATCAAGTGATATACCACATAAAAGTTCTGATTTTGTTAGGCTATGATATATGGGTCTACAATTTCACCCTCTGGTCAGAGATCTTAAAATACCAAAGAAAATGATCACAAGGGACTATGGCAGAGGGGGGAAAAGGAGATTGGCAATCACAGTTTTATAGATTCTATTCAGCTTAATACCTCTCATCTCTGAGCTCCGATACACTTGTATGATTGTTTCACAGGGTGGGATTGGTTCTGATAAATTGTTAAAGAAAGCAAAAGGTGACAAATGAGTTGGTAGCTGCGCTCAGAAATGGTAAGCACAGGTGATCGCTCTTGGCTATGTAAAGGGAAGAATTAAAGCTATTGAGACCAAAAGTGACAGGGAACTATCCAAGAGTGTATGAAGCATAATGTAGTAGAAACATGGTTAGACCAAACGTCATAAAATTAAGTGCCATGAAGATATTTTTACAATCATCATTTAGTTTTCAGAGGTTTTGTTATTCAGTTGTTTTGTTAGTATGTTATTATATTTTATTTTAAAGAAAACATATTTCTGTTGTAATAATTTGAGGTGATAGAGCCTACACACCGAGACATCTAGTCAAGAAGAAAATCGGATGCTTAGGCCAGAGATATTTTTGTAACTGATTTTCAATATCTCCCTCTCCTTATAAAAGGAGGGAAGAAACACTTAAGAAAGGTTTAGAATTTTTGGGAAAGACCTCTCTTACGAGATATTTTCCTATTTTCCTAAAGGTCTGTATGAAGCTTATTGTATGTTTCTTATCTTCAAGAGATTAATACAAAGATCCAGGTGATTGTAACTTATTAGATTTGTAGTATGTTCTTCTCTCTTTGTATTATCATAGGTTTTTAAAATTCTTCACAGATTGCATGTCAAGTAGCAGCTAGCTATATTTCCTTTCAGATATAGATCCATTTAAATGAAAACATTGATGGATAATTCTTGTTTCATGGTGGAAATCAAGTCTATAAAAGGTGCTCGATGCATCTTAGCATTTCACAACACTTTTTCTCACTCGCTTCTCTATAAGTCTTGATATATAGAATTCAAAGACCTATAGATTTATATGATGGACTCCTCTTCTACTATCCTCTCCCATTAATATGTTTTGACAATGAAATATTTGCGCATTCCTAATTTGATTTAGCCACATTAACTTGAAGATTATTTCTTGAGTGCTCAAGTGTACAAGCTACTTCATATATTGTATGTTTATGAATGGTTCTTAATCAAACCCAGTTACATTATTTGTGACAAACTAAATTGCTAAAATTATTTAATATAAATCTGTGAAGTACTTTTTAAGATGCCATAAGCACTGGTCTCCTCGTTCAATCTAAGGCTATCTCTAGGAATATTTCATATCGCCTGAAGCATTGGTACGACAAGTTCTAGAAAAAGTGACATCATATTTCTGGCACCATTTCCATGGAATGGATTAGAAAAAATTTCCCCTCGGTATGACCAATATCTATATTCCCTTTGTCAGGTGAGCAAGGAAAGTGTGGGTTTAAGGTCCCTAACCTTGGAGACTCCACTAGTTAAATTCATTTATAAACACATTGGCAAATCCACTGGATGAATTCATTTATAAACACATTAGCGAGTCCACTGGATCAATTCATTTATAAACATGTTGGCGACTCTAGTGCCTGTAATCTTATTTGATCATTTTGGCTTATAATAGGCCCCATATCCACTTAGATACCTCTTAGAAAAGAAATTTCATCTTTATCTAACCCAAAAAGAATAATATTCAGAAGAGTTTTGAAAGAAAAGACTCCAAATACTGATGCTATTGTCTCTTCATTTCTTGAAACCTCATCATCTAGTTCACAGAAGGCCATAATCCATTGCTATTAATTTCCTCCTATAGTTCTAGTATATCCTCCCAAAAGTTGTCAGTTACTTAGTTCTGCCTCTCTAGAGGTCAAAGAAGAAGTTGAGGATATAAAAGATAAACTCCAGAGCAGTCAACCCATAGTATGAATAGTTTCTCATTCCACTATCAGCCAGCTATCTTATCATTGGTAACACCTCAGGCTCATCAGTAACTCAAGCACCACCACCTCTGATCCAATTGGTTGTCCCAGATTTCTTGCTAAAAAAGTATACTCCCCTAAACCTTCCTCAACCCTTAAATGTTATGCCACTGGACTATCTCAAAGCTCCTACTCTAGGTATAATGAAGAAGTTGACATAACAGTGCAGAGACATATAGAAATTTTGTGTGCCTTTATAGAAAGTATAAATGTTGAGCACCAAGATGTAGTGTTGAGGATTTTCATCCAGTCTTTCGATGGGGAAGTCAGGAAATGGTTTAAATCATTTCCAAATTCTACCATTAAAACTTAAGAAGAAGTGGAGAACTCCTTTATGTTGAGATTGCAACAAGATGATGGAGCTTAGTGAAAAGAGTCGCCTTCACTAAGTGGGCCCGCAGGCTATTTTTGGCGCAAGTCTATTTTTAGACTATGTCTATTTTTAGACATATGGATCATGGTCTATGGATTGCAGGTTGTTGTTTATGGATGATTGATCAAGTTGAGAAAATAGATGGACTTCTATTTTTAGATCACAGCGGAGTGACTGCTAGATCACAGCGGAGTGACTGCTCAGTCTAAATATAGAATAGTCAAATATTATTAGCTCATAATAATATTTAGACTATAAACTTTGTCTTATTCTCTTGGAGCACTTCAGGATGAGGTACGGATGTGGTACATGCAGATCCCAGAAGGAAATACGTGGTTACCTATGGGATGACTAATATTTGCATGCAGGACTTCAGTTAGAACTCAAGTGAGTTGAGTTTAGTGGACTGGAGGTGCAGTTGATGGAGTTGTGTTCAGTTTATCTTTGTTAAACTGGTTGTATTTAGTCTAACTGGCAAATAGACTAGAGATGAGTTGGGTGAATTAGTTATTAATTAATTCACAATTTATTAACTCATAATACAACTAATGAATACATCAGTTAACTCAGTTGCATGTCAGTGCATGTTCAGTTCAACAGGGACAGGTGGTAGAGAATCAGATTGCTATCAGTTGTGACTATAGTTGTGCATCAGATCTTGCACAATCAAGGGATTGAGTATGCCAATGAGGATTGCCGTGGTTTTGCCAAGTAAATATGAGTTTGCTTCAGTCATTCATCAATTATTTCTCTTGCAGGTATTGAGCAGTGGAGGCAGGCAAGCAGCGGAAGAGATTTGGAGATCAGATCTGAGCTGTATTGTGTGTAACAGAGGTGGAGATACTTGTGAGAAGTATTATGCTGTGTAATGTTACATGACTCAATCATTAATATACAGATAGTTGGGGTTTTTAGCGAGATGCTTTCCCCGGGATACATACTGTGTTAATGTGTGAATGCTCTTGATGTTTTATTGTTATTGATGCTGCTATATTGATGATCAACGTAGAGGAGCTTATGTATTGTGTATGTTTTCCGCAATAGTACATGATCAGGGTAATCTCCATTGAATATGTGTTAAATTATTCAAAATTTCTACATGGTATCAGAGCTGTTGATCATCAGATCTACTATTCAGGAAGTGTTTACATTCTATTTCTCTAGGCAGAGCCTGTAATCGGGCCAGGTAGCCTCTGGATTCATCCTTCCTTTGGAAGGTGAAATATCCGGTAAAAGCCCATATAGTCAATCTCTGTACGAGAAATATTGTGTTCTCATGAATCTTAGATTCGAGGCAGTTGAGTTGGTTGTTGGTGGAATTCGAATTTGCAGCAGTATTTTCTTGGTGACAACGCAGCAATGTCTTTCAACGGATTGCGATTGGAGTATGCTCTTGAGGGCAGCTCAAACTATATTGCATGGAAGGACAGGATGGAGGCAGTATTGGATGATAAATTATGTGTTAAATTATTGAATATGTGTTAAATTATTCAAAATTTCTACAAAATGTAGATTTTGATGAGGATGATGATGATATTCGATCCAGAACACAAATGCATCCTTGAAATTGATTAGCTGGATTAGAGCAAGATCATCCAGGTTCAGCCATTGGGTGCATTGTCGTGGAAGAAAAAAATGGCATAGATTTAGATTTGTGATAATTTGCAACTCACTGAGGTACTAATCTCTTGAATTTCCCATAAATAATTGTGCCATGAGATAAATTTGTAATTGCAGATTTGAAGAGTGAAGTTCCAGAGATATTGGGGCACATTTCTCCTTCTATTGGTGTCTAAAATTCCTATGGGGAAATAAGGGTCTAATTGCATTGTGGAAAGGGCTATTGGAGGCTAAATTGAGGGTGTATAGTCCATAACAATTACTGAACGAAAGCTTGAGAAGAATAATTAAGTGTGTGCAGATTCTCCTTGGCTTAGAGGGTGCATTTCTCTAAGAAATATCCACGATTCATTGTAGAGGTTTTACAAAGGAAGGGGGCACTTACAGGCTGTAGCTGTCCCTAATTAATAACAACTAGTTGAAGGGGTCCCCTTGGCACAAAAAGAGGAGCACTTCGAAGAAGCAACACGGGGTCACCAATATATTAATTGAGGTTTCTATAATTTATATATTAGCAGGGATTGTTGTTGCATATTCTTCTTCACAAAGATATGTATGTTTAAGAAGACAATTGCAAGATGTTGTATAATCCAAATGTAATGACATTGTATTGTGAGTGGGTGTTGATTATTGGTTCATAGTTGTGATTAGTATTTGAAGTGTAAGTTTGATTTGTCTAGAAAAATGGATAAAATTGATGATGCATTGGAGTTGTTGAATAACCTCATTCATTCCACTATTCATGATGTGGTAAAAATTAGCAAAAATGGTATCTCTAATATTCGAACTTGTCTACAAAATGCACCAGAGAAGATTGAATTTTTGTAGCTTGAATCTCAGCTATAGCAAGCATAATTACAACAATAGAATCGTCATTTTGAACCTGTTTCTGTGTAGAAAAATGAAATAGTCTCCCATAAACAGCAAGTCAATATTGTTGAAGTTCATTAAGATCCAGTGCCAAATAAAGCAACAGCTGTACATATAGATGTAGAAACTCAGTTTGCACTTTCTAAGCCCATCATCAGACCTTGGGAAGAGCTTGTCTACAAGAAGCACAAAATTGGTCTTGGATATGACAAGGACGTGTCCTTCACATTCCAGACTACTCAAAGCCCATTCAATTTCAAAGTGCTGGATTTTTTCAAGACGGTTCATCTTCACATGCTCTTCATGACAGTTCACCTTCAGTTGTTTCAGATTCTAGTTCTCTTCCACAACAACCACAACAGATTGTGAAATGGCAACACTATGACTGAGTTGGCCATCTGAAAGATCACTATTTTGATCTTCATCCATGTAAGCATTGTCATAAAACCAGTCATTCTTCAAACAGATGCTTCATAAACAAACCTCCCGCAAGAACAAAGATTCATCTTGGATGGATCACTTCTTGGAAATGGGCATCAACAACCAAGAAGATATTTCAGTCACATGTCAGAACTTGTTCAAGAGTATTGAACAGTCTTGCAGTTGAGTTTTCTCCATCATCTCAACTTGTATCTGACAGGGGGGAAATGATGGTCATCTACAAGCTTCAAAGCCACATCAAGCGAGCCTGAGCCACAACCTGTCACACCAGTTTTAGAGTTGTAGCCAAAAGCAAAGATGCCCCTGAGCATGCCTTCAGTTGGTAATTTGGAACAATTTCTCTAACAGAAGACTTCAGCTTCTTGCCAGTTTCGGAAGAGTTCCAGAAATAGAATTGGGGACACTTCCTTTAGCAGAAGACTTCAACTTCTTGCTAGTTTTGGAAGAGTTCCAAGAATTGCATTAAGAACTCCAGAGTTGTTGGCCATCCTTAAACCATCACAGGTTGAGACTTCCCTTTTCAGGTTGAAGTTCTCCCTTTTATGCGGGGTGAGACCTCCCTTTCATGGTTGAAGGTTTCCCTCTTCAAAACAATA
>APFE030412050.1:0-39104 GCA_000404065.3 Pinus taeda | reverse complement strand
TATGGACGCCTGCTGGCAGCAGAGGCTCTACCTACGGTAAATGAGCATATTTTAAAAGGGCCAGCATAGCAGAGATGAACTCATTTTATCTTTAAAAGACCAAGTAGTGGCTGGTGTAAATGCAAGGACTAAGCCTCAGGAGACGAACGATTGGAATAGAAAAAGGTTGAAACAAAATATCATTGATAGGATAAGACATAATGTACTCTATCTGTCCATAACAAAGTTTAGACTTATGAAATTTTTTTTGTTTCGGAAGTTTAAATTCAATAGAAAATCAGAGATAACTGGTTCTTCCCAGTGAATCCCCATTGTTGTGGCCACCAACAACCCCCCTCTTTGTTTGATATTAGCAATAACACTAAGCAAATAGGGGACCCTTAATAAAAATTGAAACAAACATCTCTAGGAACATTTTTGTTTTTCCTTAGAATTTTATTGCAACGAAGCAATGAAACATTTCTTTTATGAGCATAGTAAACTACGAAGGAACAATGCGAAAATCATGGCATCGCATTCACTATGAAGCGCTCTTAAATGAAAAGCTTAAGAAATCCCTGACGGCCGATGTGCGACGTCGCATATCGCAACATCGCGTAAAGTAGCACACAATGACTAATATCTGCGATCTGCGATGATCCGATATTGCGATGCCACGATACTATAACACAAATCTACGATCTGCGATCTGCGATGAGCGCGAATTTTCCTGGATGCAGTATTCAAGGAAAGCTGCCCATTAATCAAAATCAAGCGCGCGCCTTAAAAAAGGAAATTAATGATTGTACGAAGGATTGCTTTTTGTTTTTCGAAGAGTCAGTTCGTTGTGAATGTCATAATTATGCACACATAAGATTTGAAGCTTTCATGTCAATCTTTATTACCATTACCCTTTTCCTTTATGCAAACTATAAAATAGGAAATAACATGAAGCAATATTGCAGGAAACATCTAAGGAAAAGGGGAAAGCGCCAATGCTCGGAGAACACAGAAGAGATCTCTTCAAAAACGGGTACCGCATACTATAGAAATACAGATTCCAGAGTATCACTCAACATATGCTGATGCCGATAAATCATCTAAAGCTCAGAATCAAAGGCGCACAAAAGCAGCATAATTACAAAAAGACCTGAAACTTACACAACAGAAAAGCCTGGCACGAAGAACGAAGGCAATTTTCAATCCAGAGAATTGCTCAGAAAGTAAAGTCTTCTGACTCATCAAGTCATTCGCAAAGACAGAAACCAAAATAGCAAAAGCAGAACCAGTTTGAGGCAAATTTGAGTTATTACCAAGTATACACCCAGTCAGCGGGAGATTCTCTAAAATATCTTATAATTTACTAGAAAGTGGTGCCAACTCTTGTTACTTCTATTTTTATAGCATACAGGAAAGGGGAAGGCAACCAGCCGATTCTTCCCAATCAAATGTTGCGTGCTTACAGCACTAAGGAGCAAATACAGAAATAGTTCATAGTCAGATTTAATTTTTAGAAATAGTTTGCTTTGTCAGAAGGACGGTCATTTGAAAACCGGATCCTAAATTTATGTAATCAAGTTAATTAATTAGTAGTATTTAAACCCTTCTCAAGAATTTAGAGAAGGGTCTGGAGATTTTTCAAAAACTCGTCCTCAGAACATGCACTTTTGCGCCCTCGGAGGTGGTTTTGATGAATGGATGGATCAAGGTTTATTAATCTTTGCATTTAATATCTGCTACTGATGTTGAACTTTTGTACTCTTAGTAGATGTTAGAGCAAGGAGAGATAAATCATTGTTGCTTGAAGCTTATGAGTGGAACCAGTCATAAATGGTACTTTTATCTCTTGACTATTTCCGCTTATGTTCTTTAAGTGATTTATAGTTCCAGTTATTTATATGTTATTGCATGAATGTTATGGGTTATCATTTGGCACTTTTGTACGGTGGAGTCATATTGTTTTTGTCTGACATATAAATAGCTTATTATGCGATATACTGTTCACAACTGTTTTGCCTACCTTCTTATGCAAAGTGGTTTATCTTAAATGGTTTCTATTCTTATGATAGCTGAATGATCTTTATTACCAGTTATCGTTCGAAATATTTTTAGATCGCATAATAGAAGATAAACACCCCGGGTTAGTGTAGATTAGATGTGTTGTTTCTCACTAGATTACAATAGCATAGAGTTAGTTTAAAGAGTCTGAATTAGATTATCTTTAAAGTACTCTTAGATCAACATTATTCAACTCTACACACACATGCACCCAAGATTGGGAAACTGGTCCCGTTATCCCCAGTCGGACCCGCCATACCAAACGGATAAGGAGCTGCCAACCAAGGTCCGGACCAGGTGGGTATCCCCCTTGTTGTCGACCCGATTTTCAGGGCTTCAACAGTACCCCCGACTTGGACCATGGTGATGACGGATGACTTGAGGAGCTTTGCGCTCCTCCCATCGTTTGGGTCCCCATATTATACATGGGTTGTGTGGTGTAGGGGTTTCTTTGAGGTATGGTGTTGTAGATTGGATTTCCATGAGGATTTTGATATTGGGGTATGGAATTGTCCCCAGTATAAGCAATGCCCCCTTGACTCATTTAAAGATGTGAGTAGGGTGCCCCCATGGAGTGGTTGGGAACCTGGGGTATGGAATTCCCCCCGAGTATAAGCGGTGCCCCCTTGACTCATTTGAAGATGTGAGTAGGGTGCCCCCATGGACTAGTTGGGAACCCCTTGAGGATTCTCGCTCGACATAGAACTAACCATTTGTCCTTGATTGATAGAGGGAACACTCACGTCAATTAGTGACTGACCATACATGCCTGAGAATGAAGGGGGAATTGTTACGTTCCCTACTGGCATGTGCATATAGGGAACCCCCCCAGGTATATGAATCTGGGGGTTTGAATTGTACATTGGCAGCTGACCATGTTGTTGGTAAAAGGGAATTGCATCCATAGTGCCACATTGAGTGTTATATGGAGCATTGTATGTGGCACTTGTCGAAGGTATGTAGTTTGTAACCATAGGGGTGGAACCTAGCATCTACTGGGTTCCACTTATAGAGGGTGTGATGTGAGTGGTTGTACCTGGGACAAATGGGATAACATGATTCACCATTACCAGTGTTGTGATGATTGTCAACTGGGGGAATGGTGAAGGACCAAAAGTGTCCCTAAAGTTCCACAACCCATTAGTCATCAACTAGATAGATGGAAATGTTCCAACTACTGAAGCATGAAGTACAGGTACCACGGGAGCCAAGACAAGTTCCAGTAGATTCCTGAGTGGACGGTTAAAAGGGGGAAGAAATCCCTCGGTAAAGAAATCCTCTGGCAAACTTGAATCGTCGGTTGTCTAAACAGATCCCTTGGGAGATCTAGGAGACTGATCCCCCGAAGATGGGGAATCCGGTTCAGTGGAACTCGGTGGATCTTCCACAATGAGTGGAGGAAGTCTTAACAATCGTTTGGAGCGACCATGAGGGCGGGATGTAGTCACAATGACCATTATTTTTTATCAATAAATTTTATATTGATATTCTTTAAAGTCCCAAATGATAGTGTTACACAAAAAATTGTCACCATGACTTTCTACAGTTTTTGTGAGTCCATCAACACTCATACATACCTCCTTTGCAAGTCTTAAGCCTCATCTCTTCATGTCAAGCCTTGAAAATGGGAGAAAGACCTTAAAAATATCTCAAATCCTAGTTTCACACTTTCTCCTAGCATTGCCTGCGGTGCTGCACCCAATGGTCATGTTTCCTGTGAACCTGACCGCTCTGTCTATTGAGTAATGGGTGCGAACCCCTGTAAAAGTTAAAAAGGCGTGAGTTCATTCTTAAAAACTCATCTTGGGTCACTTTTGGACGCTTCTAGAAGGAATATTGCACTGGCAAGTCCGCTTCACCTTGTTTCATCCATTCCATAACTAAGGGAGCTAACTCCATGATATGAGGTGCTTATCCCATTGAAGGAGGAACTTATCCCTTCAATGGTGGACCTGCAACTTCCTCCATTTGCACTATAAATTCATGCATTGGGCTGGTTGTAGGGGAGGTGGAAAGCAAAAGATTCTTGAGGGTAAATGCTGTTGAAAACTAGACTTCATTTTTGAGCTTGTGAGAGGAGAGATCACATACCTTTCATGTCATTTGGGAAGTGAGTGAGGCTTGTCAAAGTAGAGGAGACTCTTGCTGGACCTTGGAAAGAACTTGCGCAACATCAAGGCAAAGGTTGTAAGGTTCTTTTATTCATAAAGTTAATACAATCAAGTTTGTTTTTATTAATGAACTGTCTCTAATGGTTTATTTTATGAGCTCCTTGATCTTCATAATGAACATGTTTTATTATATGCAGGTATGCTTTGATGTGTGTTTGTTTGTCTATGTAGGTTATTAAAAGGGAACTGCTTGAAGCTGTTGGGATAAAACTGCTACAAACAAGCGTTGGACCAAGGTAGGGTCTGTTACACCTCTTAGTATTCATTCATGAATTGAAACATGTTTAGAGAAAAGTAGATTTGCTTGTGCTCTTTGTTGCTAGATATCATTCGATACCAGGGAGATCGGTCTTGTTTGCAAGAACGATTATCCGGCCAACAAACGGCTTTGGATACAACAAATCCCAGTAACCGACCCGTTTCTATATAGAAAACACACTTGTGCAGATTTAGCCTAATCCGATACTGCCTACATCTCATGAAAATTGCTCATAAGTGAGTGAGATGGTCGGCTCTTCGTAATGAATGAGCTGGTAAATCATCGAGATAAGGCTGCACAATGTGCTTGATGTCATGAAACGCATAAGACATTACCATTTGAAAAGTTGCTCCGACGTTCTTCAATCCAAAAGGTAACTTGCAATAAGCAAATGTCCCCCATGGACAGATGAATGCCATTTTTGGTTGATTGGCAGGTAGAATGTTAATTTGATTATAACCCAAAAAACCATCCATAAAGGAGAAAATTTCGCTGCCGGCACAATCATCGATAATTTGATCGATATAGGGTGTAGGATAGTTGTCCTTGGGACAAGAACGATTAATATCCCTATAGTCGATGCATATTCTTATCGTCCCTTGTTTTTTAGTAACTGGAACAATATTCGATACCTAATTCGTCAAAGGAATTGGATAAATGAAACCTTCTTTAAGTAATTTCTCAACTTCTATTTTGATGGCAATAGCTTTTCGTGGGTGTATCTGACGCAACCGTTTCCAGACGGGTTTAGCATCCAGGTAGGTTTTGATCTCATGAACAACGATTGAACGATCAATTCCTATCATTCACGTCGATCCTTCGAAGGTCAAAGCCATCATCAAGTTACCACCTCCTTCGACACTTCGCCTACTCCAGAGTTTGCAAGGGAAAGCAAAATTTTTACGTCGTTTCATTCCTAACTATGCCGAGATTACAAAAGGTTTCACCCGGTTGTTGAAATGGAACACTCCATTCTTTTGGGATGAGATAGCTTCCAAATCTTTTGATGCACTTAAACATGCGTTCACCCATGCGTTGTTATTGCGTCCTCCCAACTACAACCAGCATTACTTCTTGTACCTCGCCGCTTCCTATTCCACCATTGGGATGGTTTTCGTTCAACAGGAGTTTTCAAAAGTGAACATGTGATATATTATCTTAGTCGGACTCTAACTCCCACTGAGTTAAAATATTCACATGTGGAGAAACTGGCCTTAGCTGTAGTCCAAGCTGTTCAGCGATTTCGTCATTACATTTTGTTATGCAAAACCACCGTCATTTCTGACTGTAACTCTATGCAATACATTTTGACTAAAGAATTGCTAGGGGGCAAGTATTCCAAATGGATTGTAATCCTATAGGAGTTTGACTTGGAATTTGAGAAAGCCAAGTCAAAGGAGTCTTTGGTTTTTGCGAAATTAATGTGTGACTTCCCTCATGCTGATACCAAACATGTGGCAGAAGAACCCATTGCGGATGAATCCTTGTTCCTTATCAACATTGTTGATCCATGGTATGGAGATATCATTGTCTATCTCCAGACCCAATCTTTTTGGCCAGACATTTCACGATCTCAGCGCCAGAAAATACGATTCCAATCCCAACCTTACACAATTATTGGAGATACTCTTTATCATCATGGGGTGGATTCTGTTTTCTGTCGTTGTCTTACTCATGCCGAGGCTGAGAAGGTTCTTAATGACTGCCACTCTAGAGCGTGTGGCGGTCATATGTCTGGGTATGCCACAGCCCAAAAGATTTTACGTGCTAGCTATTTCTAGCCATCCTTATTCAAAGATTGTATTACTGTTGTCTAGAAATGCCATAATTGCCAAATATTTGATCGTAAGATGCGTGCGCCTCCTGCTCCTCTCCACCCTATCATTGTCGTTGGTCCATTCGCAAAATGGGGTACCGATTTTATTACATGTAACCCTCACTCAGCCGGGGGGCATGCGTATATCATCCTTGTGGTAGATTATTTTACCAAGTGGGCCAAGGTGATGCCTACTTTTTTGGCAGATGGCAAAACTGCTGCGATTTTCATTTTCAACCATATAATTGCTAGGTTTGGTGTTCCCCAAGCGATTATCACTGACCATGGGAGTCATTTTCGAAACATCATGATGACCGAACTTACAGATCAGCTTGGCCTGCGTCACCATAGTTCCACTCCATATTACCCACAAGCAAATGGTCTGGTTGAAGTAGTCAACAAAGTTCTAGTCACCATGATCCAACAAATCATTGGGATTCATCGGTCGAATTGGCACAACATGTTATTTTCAGTGCTTTGGGCGTACCGAACCTCAGTCAAAACATCAATAGGTTTTACTCCCTTTCAACTGGTTTACGGTTTAGAGGCAGTATTGCCCATTGAATGCAAAATCCCGTCATTACAAATTTTCGTGCAATTATTGCCAACCACTTCCAAAGAGGAAAAACGTTTATTGTACTTAGCCCAATTAGATGAGAATCGACGTAATGTTGCATTAGCTGTCAAAACTCATGCCAAAAGGATTAAAGCTCAGTATGATCGGAATGTTACACCCCGTAATTTTTCGGAAGGAGACCTAGTCTTACTTTACAATCAAGCAAACGATAAGCTAGGGGCTGGAAAATTTGTACCCATGTGGCATGGTACGTATATTGTAAAGCGAAAGATGGCAAAATGGGCCTATGAGCTAGAAGATTTTGATGGTGTCTCTTTAGGTAAACCTAGGAATGGGCTTTATCTAAAGCAATATTATGCTTAAAGGATTAGTGTGGAGATTTCTTAGACTAGTTTCTTTCTAAGTTGGTGTGTTCTTAGATTAAAGATGTGTGCTTTACTTTAGACAGTGTTTTTCATTATTAGTCCTGCTTATCTTGATTTTACTCTTGATATTGCAGATGTTGACGCCTCTCCAAACATACATCAGTTTCACTAATGGTGCTTGTCGTAGTACACAGAACATCTCTTCCGTAGCCTAGGTTATCTATTCACCCTCTGATGAGTGAGTATCTATGCATAGGGTAAGCCTCGGTCAAACAACGAACAACATTGCAGAATACAGTGCAGTGATTGAATTATTATTTGAATCCATGTCATTTGGAATTCGAAGTTTGATTGTTAATTTAGATTCGAAGCTCATTGTATTACAGCTTAATCGAGTTTATGCCATTAGAAATCCAGTATTATTACGATTATTTTTGAGAGTCCGTATTTTGGAATGAGAATTTGATTACATAGAATATCAGCACATTCCAAGATATTTAAATACATTAGCAGATGTAGTTGCTTCTCGAATGTTAAATAGACCTTTGCATTAAATCAAACAGTAAATTTAAAAAAATCTCATAAACATGTTTTGCAAGATAACCATAATAATAATATAGCATAGCATAAGAGTGTGTCAAAATATAAATCATCCTTGATCATGGGATGAAAAAACACCTTATGATCGGCAAAAATGATAGTATCAAAAGTCCAAAAATGAGTCTACAAGGAAATCATCCTATCACCGGTGATGATCCCGATAAGACACCACTGTTCAGGCCACCCTACAAAGGAACCTCCTAAAAGGTCCTGGGACCCCAATCACATAGCGTTGAAGCCGAAGAGGAATGTCATCTATGCTAGTCTCTGGAATATCTGCGGTCAAGCGCTCTAGATGGATCTCCAACTCAGCCAAGGTCTCTGCTGATTGGTCCTGTGGGGCCAGTGCTGCGGCAATGGGTTGTCTTCAATCATAGGGCTGGAGGGTGGCTAGTCACCATGGACCCACATCTGCATTTAAAACTTTTACTATTAGTTTTGGGACGATTTAAAAAAATAAAAAAATAAATATAAACTTAAAATGTTGAAAACAATTTTACCTCTATCATCCCATTGCTCTCCTGGTGGAAGAGCCATGTCGGGATTGCCACGATAATCCATCCCAATGTATGGAAAATTCTGAATAATAAAGAGTTGGTTCTCTAACCAACGGAAATACCCTGGTGTAAATTGAACAACCTTAGTACCCTCCTCAGGATGGTGGACCATGACTGCAACCCATCGCATAACCCGAGGATCTCAGGGAAGTCTAGCCTCAACAGTGAGTTGTTGTAGAACCAGCATCAGTACCCTCTCTAGGGCAAAGCTGACAACTAAATAACCATATCCAAAGTTCTTTAGCTGCTCATTCTTCGCCCTAGTCAATTGGCCCTTCACATTGGCCAATGCAACATCGCACCAGTTGAAGATGGTGCCTCAGAAGCAGTCTACTGCCATGCGCATCTGGGAACCTGTAGCTAGATGCAATGCTATGCTCCCGCAGAGTCTGGTAATAGTAAAGGCAATCACCTTTATTTTAGGATGGGAGATGGTTTTAACATCTATCCATTTGTCTTTGGTCATTACAGAACTCTAGTTGGAGACTAGCGACAGATTGGCCACCTGGCCTAGATCCGAACAGAGATAATTGCTCGCCTCTCTTGGGCAAGGCAGTCAAAAAGTATATGTCATCTGGATCGATTTCGAGCTGGTTGCCACCAATAATGAAGCGCTGGTCCTGTATGCTCCACCTATTCACCAGCCATTGTAAAAAGTCTACCTGTGCCCTCATGCCAGGTATGGTCCAAAATTTGAACAGCCCGCATGCTCTCAATGCCTGTAACGAAGGTGGATGGAGTAATGCAGCTTGATCCACGTCCTTGTGCTATCTTTTCCACCAAACAAGCATCTTGTGTACCTACATTGCAAAATAGGTGGATTAGAATTCTCATTCCAAAATTCTATGGGGAAAAAATGAAGAAACTAGGGTTCAAAATCCGCATTCCGCGGGGTTCGCACCCATCCCTTTAGAGAGTGCGTAGGTGCACACTTCTCCTTAAGGATAGGTTCGGCACGTCGAATTTTCTATGTGCACAGAAAAGTCGGGGTGTGCAGGGGCCACATGGTGCCCATGCGCAACTACCGCGGGTGATTTTTTTCCATAATTCTCCTCTAAAAATCAATTTCTAAACCCTAAAACAAAATTTCAAATAGATGAAATTTAAGTCAGGGACAATGTTGATTACCTGTAGAAGACGGTTCTCGATTCCAGCGGTCGGATTTTTCGCAATCTCCACAGGAAGTTTTCTACCAAAAGCTCTTACTTTTTACTCCAAAGGGAAATGGTAAAAATGAACTTGTAAAAACCCTTTTTATAAGATTTTTTGAATAAATAAATGAAATTTATTTATTTTTTACTTTGAAAAGGTCATTTTTGGTGCATTTTTATTATTTTTAAACAGATATGAGTAATGTTCGTAGTTTTTGTGCAGAATATTGGGTATTCAGGTGAAATTGGTCATTTTCAACAAACAACACATAAGAGTCCTCTTTAAGCTCTTTTCTGACTCGTAAAATATGAAAAGATTCCCAAGTTTTTCTTTTTAGACTCGTTAAAATGGAATTAAAAAGACGGTCCTTTTATAGCTCTTTTCTGACCGTATAAACATGAAAAGATTGTCGGACTTTTGTCGTTTCAAGTTCGATATTGGTAATAAAATGACGTGTTTTTGATCGCTTTTTTAGTTTTTCAGATTGAAGGCACTAATTATGAAAAGTACTCCTTGATCGTAATGATCAAGCGGTTCTCTCAAGTATTATTTTATAATTTTTTGGGCTTGAGAGACACAAATTTATGAAAAAGGACAACCATGGAGTTTTCTTAAGTTTTTATTTTGACTCCCTAAAAATGAAAAACGCCGAGTTTCTCCTATACTGGACTCGTTAAAATTTCACAGTAAAGGACCTGTTCAATTACAAACAGGAATGGACCACTCCTTCTTAGGGTTCGAATCTCAACTAAGTTGGACTCATCCGAAGGATGAGCTTATAACCAAGCAAATGTTATCCTCCTCAAGCTTATCAAAAATAAATAGGTACTTGCTAGAAATGGTAGGGGAAAAGAGAGAAAAATGAACTTGTTTGTTATACTTTGTGTTTAAAAAACTTTCCGTCACTCTTGAACATGACACTTTTATCCACCTGGGTTGGGAAATCCTTTACCTAATAGTTAATCAAGCCACATTGAAAGTATTCAACCAGTTTCTGGGTATTAACTTTGGGTCAACTATCACCAAGCCATCTGCAGTGTCGTTATGTGTTCAAGAGGTCTGTACAAATAAACCATTCACCTGCAAAATATTTTTCATCCATCATTGACCATCCCTGAGTTAGTTCTTGCCAAATATATTTCTTCAGACATGATCTATGATTTCATGTTATGGGCTTGCCTATGACGGATCGCTTTCTATCGACTCCAACTCATTATCTAGAAATATGATCTAGAAATCATCAATACCTTGGAATCTGCATGCCTCAATGGCAAGTTTCTCGCCTTTGACGATAGGCTACATCATTGACCTTCGATCAAAGGATTCTGTGACGTGTTCGACATTGACTCATTCATTCACATTTCATGGATTGTACTGAGTACTTTGAGAGCCATTGACATTACTGGTGGTTCCTCTCACACTTGTTAACAGTTTACATCATTGACTGGTAATCAAGTGGGTTCTACCATGTTTGACTTTGACACATTCATTCACATGGATAGAATCGTACTAGTTCGGGAAGTAGAAATGAAGACCCTGGATCTATTTTCCACCATCGAGGCTGCGAGGAATTTGTTATCATTATATAGTGGACTATTCATAAACAGATGGCTGCACCCATACTGTGTCCATATGTTCCTACTTGTGATGTAATACAAAATCATTCCTATATCAGAGCATTTTTAGATAGTTCTTAGTCAGTTTTGATCTGAGCATGGGAATGCCTACCTCAGCGATGATATTTTCACACATATATATATATATATTTTCTATTGAATGTTTTTACAGGTTCTGACTGGGGTATCCATAGGAAGATCTTTGAAATGATAAATTCCTTCACTCTTCTTAGATGATCAAAAAACCATCCTCATCTACTACAGACTTCGCACTTTAGGGGGCAATCTGTTACACAAAAAATTGTCACCATGACTTTCTACAGTTTGCGTGAGTCCATCAACACTCATACATACCTCCTTTGCAAGTCTTAAGCCTCATCTCTTCATGTCAAGCCTTGAAAATGGGAGAGAGACCTTAAAAATATCTCAAATCCTGGTTTCACACTTTCTCCTAGCATTGCCTGTGGTGCCGCACCCAATGGTCATGTTTCCTGTGAACCTGACCGCTCTGTCTATTGAGAAATGGGTGTGAACCCCTATAAAAGTTAAAAAGGCGTGAGTTCATTCTTAAAAACTCATATTGGGTCACTTCTAGACACTTCTAGAAGGAATATTGCGCTGGCAAGTCCGCTTCACCTTGGTTCATCCATTCCATAACTAAGGGAGCTAACTCCATGATATGAGGTGCTTATCCCATTGAAGGAGGAACTTATCCCTTCAATGGTGGACCTGCAACTTCCTCCATTTGCACTATAAATTCATGCATTGGTCTGGTTGTAGGGAAGGTTGAAAGCTGAAGGTTCTTGAGGGTAAATGCTGCTGAAAACTAGACTTCCTTTTTGAGCTTGTGAGAGGAGAGATCACATACCTTTCATGTCATTTGGGAAGTGAGTGAGGCTTGTCAAAGTAGAGGAGACTCCTGCTGGACCCTGGAAAGAACTTGTGCAACATCAAGGCAAAGGTTGTGAGGTTCTTTTATTCATAAATTTAATACAATCAAGTTTGTTTTTCTCAATGAACTATCTCTAATGGTTTATTTTATGAGCTCCTTGATCTTCATAATGAACATGTTTTATTATAATATCTATGCAGGTGCTCTTTGATGTGTGTTTGTTTGTGTATGCAGGTTATTAAAAGGGAACTGCTTGAAGTTGTTGAAACAAAGCTGCCACAAACAAGTGTTGGACCGAGGTAGGGTCTATTACACCTCTTAGTTTTCATTTATGAATTGAAACATGTTTAGGTAAAAGTAGATTTGCTTGCTAGATATCATTCGATACTAGGGAGATCAGTCTTGTCTGCAAGAACGATTTATCCGGCCAACAAATTGGCGACTCCACTAGGGAATGGTTTGGTTTGGTTTTTGATCTGTCTTTGCTTTGACTTGAGAAACTTAAGTTTTGGTTTTTGATTTTGCCTTGATTTGTGTGAGTTTGGGTACTGGTTAGATCCTGGTTGGATTTTTATTTTTTGAAATTTTGGAAGAGGACCACACCCTCTGAGTCAGTTACAGTGCAGACCTCTCTGCACTATTACAGTGTAACATAGAGCGGCACCACACCTGGTTCTACTAGGTGCCTGCGAACCCTGTCAAAAGTTTGAAAAACCTAAGATCCATCTACCTAGTTAGGTTTAGTTTTTGTCCATAGCTGTTAGTATATGCCCAGACCTGCAATTGTCTTGACAAAAGTTCCTTGTGAGTTAGTTTTCATTGGCATTCTCGTTTGAAGTGATTTTCTAGAAGTTTTTCCTGTTGGATTGATTTTTGCTTGGTCTTCGAAGTAGCTCAAAGATTCGAAGCCTTAGAGCCTTAGATCACCCTGGTCTCTCTGGTCTTCTTGCTGAGTTTGACTAGTTTATGAAATCTATCCTTGAAGAGAGCTAGATCCCATTTTTCTCTTTTGAAAAACTTTGATTAAACTTGATTGAAAGTTTCGAATTTCATTTTTTATTAAAACATAATTGGGTGTTTGTGATTAGTTTTTTGAGATGAACAAATTGATCCTTAGTTAGCTGAAAAACTAAGTTAAGCATCCTCAAAAACATTTCAAGTTTCTTTTCAATCCATTTTTTCGTTTAGATCTCAAGATTAAATTATAGTTTTGAGTTTTTCATAGAAATTATGGAAGCTTGTTAAAAAAATTGTTTTCTATGGTCTTTAGAGTTTTTCTAGAAATATTAAACGCTCTCTTAAAAGAATTGTTTGTTCTTGTAGTTTTTGATTGTTGAAAAGCAAAGGGATTTTCCGTGAGCATGATTAGTAGTCTCGTTTTTAAATTTCTTTGAAAAAGA
Organism: Pinus taeda; assembly: GCA_000404065.3. Taxonomy (NCBI): domain Eukaryota; kingdom Viridiplantae; phylum Streptophyta; class Pinopsida; order Pinales; family Pinaceae; genus Pinus; species Pinus taeda. Next base: position 25,662 of record APFE030412050.1, on the reverse strand, counting down.
CAAAAAAAATTCCTTTCAGTTGTATGTTAAGAGAAAGATTTGATTTTCAAAGCATTGCATTTTCAACTCTTCCTTAGCTAGAAATTCATTGAAAAGGAAAAGGAATTGTTATCATCTTAGGTGCATTTTTTAGTGTTTTCGAGTCGAGTCTTCACACCATAAAGTTTCATCTCTGCGCCCATTGACTTAAGAAACAACCAATAAAATTAACGCTTTATTAAAATTCATCTAGCAATCTTTTTATTTTCTAGGGCTCTTTTCACCAACATAGCTTAGGCTATAATCTTGGAGTAGGGAGTAATTAACTCTCCAAGATAGTTTAAACAAACAAGTAGTCGATCTTGCGGTAGGGAGAAATTCCAATTGTTACATCTATGCTCTGGGAAAGCTCCTCTTAAAGGAAAAGCACGAGATCATATCCAAACCAGTGTGGGAATCAATCCTTCCTCATTAGGAACGATAGAAGATATTCACGTATTAAAAATGGTAAACCTCGGATTGACCATTGTCGAGGAGCCTGGGGTCACTTGTTGGTAAACCTTGGATTATGTCAAGGAGCCTTCAAGGGGATTGAGCTTGTTACTCTGCCCTTGCATGCATATCATATCATAGACTATTCCCCCAGGTATATTTGTTTCCGTTGGTGACCTTAGTGACCATAATATTTAGGATTCTTTCCTAGGTGACGGTGGAGGGAAGATCCCACTATACCTGGAGCAGACATCGACTACACTCACTTGGACTCTCTGGGGGTTATCTTCACTCGAGACGGTTATAGTGGAGAAACTTGTGCCAGTCTATTTCATTAAGCAGGTTGTTGGGGTAGCTGTTCCAACCGCCATTTCTGTATTGAATTCTACGATGTTGGATTTCATCACCAACTAGTGTTTTCGATCCGGAAAGATACTTTTTGTGTGGTTTGATCTCGTAGATTTGTTAGGCATGTGCTCAAATTGTTTGGTTCTTTAGAGACTTTAGGTGTTTTTCTTGAGATTTTCTTTGTTTTCGTGTGAAGTAATTAAGTAATTAATCGTGGCTGAATTACCGAGACAATCCTGTCGACTACGGGGGCAACCTCCCAAATTTACACCAATTCAATTGGAAGCGTTGCGAGCCCTTGTCACACCTAGTGAAAGTAGGGTTGGGTCACCGGAGGCTAGAGAGTCTTCATTGATTGTACATCCAGACCATCTAGTGCAACCAACAGAACATATTTCTGAACCGTTTTCATTTTCTGAGGTTACTGGTAGTATCACTCCTACTAGCTCGTTAGCCGAAGAACCTGAAATCTCTAAACCTGAGATTGAAATTGTTGCTAATCCATCTTCAGGATTTGCTTCTCCTGTTTCTAGTGGTCCTAGTTCACCCAAAGTAGAAAATATTATTACTGAAAATCTTCCTTCTAGACTCATTTCCATGGAAGAAATTGTAAGTTCGAGTCCAAATGAAGGTATAAGCATCCCTGAAAATCAACTGACTATTGAACTTAGGGAGCGTGAATCCATTTTCTATAGTCCCATTAGAGGTGACGCTTGGTATATTTTGTTGACCAATTTCTTAGAAAATCCCGGTCTTGCGTCTTCACCACCTCGATTTCCTTTCCATCCAACACCCAGAGGTTATTATCCTCCTTTGAATATGTCGAGACAATCATCCTTGTTTTCTCAGATGCCAGAAACTTTTTTACATGGCGGTCCTTCTGTTCCTCCTGGGTATCAGTCTTTATTTGGTACGTTTTCAGGAGCTTCTCCTCAACCCATCGAATATGCAGTATCTCCTAGTCATAACGAAACTAAACTGTTAAGTTTCGAAGAGATTATTATGATGTCTGGTACTACTCCTAATCCACAACCTCAAGGTAGTTCAATACTGTCTGGGGGCCAGCCGCAAGGTACTCAAATACCGCCTGGGGGGCAACCTCAAGGTAGTCCATTACCACCTAGGGGGCAACCTTAAGGACAATATGTCCCTACGGGACAGTATTTTCCTCAAGGTCAACCCGAGTATCAATATGTACCTCAAGGGCAACCCTAGTATCAACATGTGCCTCAAGGTCAATACCAGCCTCAAGGTCAGTACCAACCCCAAGGTCTGTACCAACCACAAAGTCAGTACCAACCTCAAGGTCAGTACCAACCTCAAGGTCAATATCAACCTCAAGGTTTTCAACCACCTTCAAGGTCAATCTTTTGTTCAAGGACCCGGAAATGTACCATATAATTATCAATCTTACACTCAACCTGGTTTTGGTCCTCAATATGTTCAACCTGTTATGGGTCCATACCCCGGAGTGAACGTGGTGTGGGATCAACAGACTCCGCAACCCAGTGTGCAATTGTCATCTCAATCTGGACAGTCTTTTGTTTCTGGTTCACCCCAGCAACTTGTCTAGCCTATTACTCAAACTGCTACACCTGGGGCAGCTCATCAGTCTGGGCCTAGTTCGCCTCGAACTTCATCCCAAACATCTGCTGCAACTGCTGCGGCTTCTATTCAATCCACTCCACCCATTTATGGAGTATCAACGGCTCCAGTTTCTACTGCTTCCGTATCAACTCCTCAGGCCTCTTTACCCCAGTCGGGACCTACAATCCAGACTCTGGTTTCCATGCCTGTAGGACAACCTGGGCCTAGTACGGTCGTCACAAGTCAACCCCAATTTACTTATCAACCGTACCAGTGGCAGTACCAATTCGGCCCCACTTTGTAGAACCCGGGTTATCAGTATCAACCGTACCCTGGGTACACGTATCAACAACCTCAGCAACCCCAGTATGGTCTGGTTAATCCTGGTTTTCCAGGAGGATATAATATCCCGAATGCGAATCTTGGATATCCTCCTCCTGGGGCTGGTCTTATGACCCCAAGTTTTCGGGATCCAAACCGTCAGTTACCGTTTATAGCAACTTTGGATTTGCCTGAGTTGTCGCGCCTTACGAACGATCCCATTAATTATCTTCTGTTTTGGCCGCCAATGCCGAATAAGTTGCCCAGTGATATACCAAAGTTTGAGGGGAAGTCAGGAGAAGATCCGTCTAATCATGTGATGACTTACCATCTTTGGTGTGCATTGAATTCCATTATAGATGATTCAATTCATCTTCGTCTTTTTCAATGCACTTTGATTGGCCTTGCAGCCAAGTGGTACATTGAGTTTCCATGAGGATCTTTTTACAATTTTAGTCAGTTAGCCACTTCCTTCCTTACTCATTTTCAGCTTCCAGTCCGATATGACAATGGTACAGAATTATTAACTTCATTAAAAGCAGTCGACGTCCACATATATTTCAGACCATATTCATGAATGGCGACATCGACGTCGTTTAGTGAAAGTTTTTATCCTGGACCAAATTTTGGCATAATGGTTTGTAAAATCATTATTACCCAAAATAACTGAAGATGTAGCCAAGGCATGAGTAGTTACAGAAGAGCAAGTAATTGCTCAAGCTCAGTACCTTGACTTAGTTTATATGCAGTCAGGTACGTTACACGAGAAAATCCCCGAACTTCCGAAACAAAATCAAAGAGCTGCCCCTCCCTCAGGGTCTCATGCCGCTGACAGTATGATTGGTACTGTTAATACCAAGAGTAAGGAGAAATCCTCCAAGAAATCCTCCTATTATAACTTTACCAGATTCCCCGAAAGGAGAGTCTTCACTTGAAATTTCTGCGGATGTTCATGTCGTAGAATCATCTACGACCAAATCAAAATCTAACGATAAGAAGAAAGGTAAGAAGAAGAATAAGCAGAACTCGAAGGAGAAATCTGATAAACCTGAATCTACTGACGAGAAATGAAAACCTCACTATCCTTGTCTCATCTGCGATGAGGAGCACTTTACAAGGGATTGTCCACATCGTGCCGAGGTTGCGAAAATCGTCAAAGGTTCGCAAATGCCTGCTGTTTTGAAGGATCCTTTTCCAAGTCAAGATAGTAAGATGATAGGTTCTTCCTCTAGTGCCTTGGAAGAGCCCATAATGATGATGTCACATGTAAGGATTGTGACACGATCGCAAGATTATGGAAGTAAGAGTCCTCTTGGTGGTAAGGAAGTGGAATCTTCTAATTCCAATCCATCAAACTTAGCTTCGTCTGGTTCCGATCCACTACAGGTCGAGAAACCGAATCCTGACTTAGTAATCAAACAGCCCGCTAAGGGTATACTTCGAAAGTCAGCTTTCAATCCACATGCGAGAGCTGCTCAAAACTATAACATTGTTGAAGATTTAGCTGTTTTACCTTCAGCAATGTCGGCTTTGGAAGTGCTACAATCTTGTCTAGCACAGTGTAAAATGCTACTGTCGGCTATAGGAGCTTTTGATCTTCAAGACTTCAACCTCATAGTCTTCGATTTAGAAAATAGTACACCTCGTCTACCTCATCAAATGGCTTTCCATATTCCAGTGTTAGTAAAAAACAGACCTTGTTTTAGGACTATGATTGATGAGGGAGCTTCCACGTGTATTATGTCGATACAGTGTTGGAAAACCCTTGGTTCTCCTACACTTAATCAATCCTCGATGATTCTAAAGGCCTTTTATGGCCGAGGGTTTCATCCTTATGGCATTTTACAGGACTTACCTATAGGTGTTGAAGGAAAAATCGTTAATCTAGATGTGGAGGTAGTTGATGCCCCTCTATATTACAACCTTCTTTTGGGTCGTAGCTGGTCTTACGCCATGACTGTTGTTGTTTCATCATTCTTTTGGCTTATTAAGTTCCCACATAATGGAAAGATCATTACAATAGATCAGTTAACTTACTTCTTGTCCGATCCATCCTCTGCTGAGAGTATTCAACATGTTGGAAAAACTGCTATTATAAGGATGTTGGGGTAGGATTAGTTAAAAATTCAGGTTTACTCGGAACTTTTTCATTTCCTCCTCCCAACGTACCATCTCCTTTTGCAACCATTCACATGATTTCGTCAGAATCCATAGTTCTTGACGATCCTTGGATCATTCCATTTGATTTCGAGGTGGACTCTCATGGCGATGCCATGCCTTTGAGTCCCTTTGAAGTTGCTTATCAGGCAGTATAGTCGTTTTCCGACTCAAGTTCAACCAACCTTGATCTATTGAATGAGATCCATGGAAAATCACTTTCAATCTCAACCTCAGAGTCAACAACCTTTTCAGAAACCGTTCACACTGATGAACAAATTCGGGAACTGTTGTCTGTTGATGCCTTACCATGGGAAGATCTTCATCACAGGTCTTCGTTCTTACCTGAGATTGATCATTTTGAAAATGATTTTTCATCTATTTTTATCGCTGAATATGTCAAAGAACCGCAGAATCCATTGAAACATCCTGATTCTGAACAAAATTTAGCTAATATTTCTCGAATGGTTCCTATCGACATTTCAGTGAAACCCGGGATTGTTGAAAACATTCACATAGGTGCTTCTTGTACGGACACTGAAGTCAACACATATAAAGCCCTATTTCAAGATTTCTGAGACGTGTTTTCCTGGTCCTATGAAGAAATGCCAGGAATTGATCCTTCAATCATTGTTCATGAGATCAAAACCTACCCGGATGCTAAACCCGTCCGGAAACGGTTGCGTCAGATACACCCACGAAAAGCTGCTGCCATCAAAACAGAAGTTGAGAAATTACTTAAAGCAGGTTCCATTTATCCAATTCCTTTGACGGATTGGGTATCGAATATTGTTCTAGTTACTAAAAAACAAGGGACGATAAGAATATGCATAGAATATAGGGATATTAATCGTGCTTGTCCCAAGGACAACTATCCTACACCCTATATCGATCAAATTATTGATGATTTTGCCGGTAGTGAAATTTTCTCCTTTATGGATGGTTTTTCCAATTACAATCAAATTAACATTCTACCTGCCGATCAACCAAAAATGACATTCATCTGTCCATGGGGGACATTTGCTTATTGCAAGTTACCTTTTGGATTGAAGAACGTCGGGGCAACTTTTCAAAGGGCTATGTCTTATGCGTTTCATGACATCAAGCACATTGTGCAACCTTATCTCGATGATTTACCAGCTCATTCATTACGAAGAGCCGACCATCTCACTCACTTACGAGCAATTTTCATGAGATGCAGGCATTATGGGATTAGGTTGAATCCGCACAAGTGTGTTTTCTGTATAGAAATGTGTCGGTTACTCAGATTTGTTGTATCCAAAGCCGGCATTCGCGTTGATCCTTCGAAGGTCAAAGCCATTGTCAAGTTACCACCTCCTTCAACACTTCGCCTACTCCAGAGTTTGCAAGGGAAAGCAAACTTTTTACGTCGTTTCATTCCTAACTATGTCGAGATTACAAAAGGTTTCACCTGATTGTTGAAACAGAACACTCCATTCTTTTGGGACGAGATAGTTGACAAATCTTTTGATGCATTTAAACATGCATTGATCCATGCGTCGTTATTGCATCCTCCCAACTACAACCAGGATTACTTCTTGTACCTCGCCGCTTCCCATTCCACCATTGGGACGGTTTTAGTTCAACAGGATGAATTCGAAAGTGAACATGTGATCTATTATCTTAGTCGTACTTTCACTCCCACTGAGGTAAAATATTTACATGTGGAGAAACTGGCCTTAGCTGCAGTCCAAGCTGTTCAGCGCTTTCGTCATTACATTTTGTTACGCAAAACCACCGTCATTTCTGAATGTAACCCTATGCAATACATTTTGACTAAACAATTGTTAGGGGGCAAGTATTCCAAATGGATTGTCATCCTACAGGAATTTGAATTGGAATTTGAGAAGGCCAAGTCAAAGAAGTCTTTGGTTTTTGCGGAATTAATGTGTGACTTCTCTCGTGCTGATACCGAACATGTGGCGGAAGAACCCATTGTGGATGAATCCTTGTTGCTTATCAGCGCTGTTGATCCATGGTACGGAGATATCATTGTCTATCTCTAGACCCAATCTTTTCGGCCAGATATTTCACGATATCAGCGCCGGAAAATACGATTCCAATCCCAACCTTACATAATTATTGGAGATACTCTTTATCGTCGTGGGGTGGATTCTATTTTCCGTCGTTGTCTTACTCATGACGAGGCTGAGAAGGTTCTTAATGAATGCCACTCTAGAGAATGTGGCGGTCATATGTCTAGGTATGCCACAGCCCAAAAGATTTTTCACGCTGGCTATTTTTGGCCGTCGTTATTCAAAGATTGTATTACTGTCGTCCAGAAATGCCACAATTGCCAAATATTTGATCGTAAGATGCGCGCTCCTCTTGTTCCTCTCCACCCTATAATTGTCGTTGGTCCATTCGCAAAATGGGGTATCGATTTTATTACATGTAACCCTCACTCGGTTGGGGGGCATGCGTATATCATCCTTGTGGTAGATTATTTTACCAAGTGGGCCGAGGCGATGCCTACATTTTCGGCAGACGACAAAACTGCTGCGATTTTCGTTTTCAACCATATAATTGCTAGGTTTGGTGTTTCCCAAGTGATTATCACTGACCATGGGAGTCATTTTCAAAACATCATGATGGCCGAACTTACAGATCATCTTGGCTTGCGTCACGATAGTTCCACTCCATATTATCCATAGGAAAATGGTATGGTTGAAGCAGTCAACAAAGTTCTAGTCACCATGATCCGACGAATCATTGGGATTCATCGGTCGAATTGGCATAACATGTTATTTTCAGCGTTTTGGGCGTACCGAACCTCAGTCAAAACATCAACAGGTTTTACTCCCTTTCAACTGGTTTATGGTTTAGAGGTAGTATTGCCCATTGAATGTGAAATCACGTCATTACAAATTGTCGTGGAATTATTGCCAGCCACTTCCAAAGAGGAAAACTGTTTATTATACTTAGCTCAATTAGATGAGAATCGACGTAATGCTGCATTAGCTGTCAAAACTCATGCCAAAAGGATTAAAGCTCAGTATGATCGGAATGTTACACCCTGCAATTTTTCGGAAGGAGACCTAGTCTTACTTTATGATCAAGAAAACGATAAGCTAGGGGCTGGCAAATTTGTACCCATGTGGCATGGTCCGTATATTGTCAAGCGAAAGCTGGCAAAAGGGGCCTATGAGCTAGAATATTCTGACGGTGTCTCTTTAGGTAAACCTAGGAATGGGCTTTATCTAAAGCGATATTATGCTTAAAAGATTAGTGTGGAGATATTTTAGACTAGTTTCTTTCTAAGTTGGTGTGTTCTTAGATTAAAGGTGCGTGCTTTACTTTAGAGAGTGTTTTTCATTATCAGTCCTGCTTATCTTGATTTTACTCTTGATATTGCAGATGTCGACGCCTCTCCAAACATACATTGGTTTCACTGATGGCGCTTGTCGTAGTACACAGAACATCTCTTCCGCAGCTTGGGTTATCTATTCACCCTCTGACGAGTTAGTATCCATGCATGGGGTAAGCCTCGGTCAAACAACGAACAACATTGCAGAATACAATGCAGTGATTGAATTATTATCTGAATCCATCTCATTTGGAATTTGAAGTTTAATTGTTAATTTAGATTCAGAACTCGTTGTATTACAGCTTAATCGAGTTTATGCCATTAGAAATCCAGTATTATTACGATTATTTTTGAGAGTCCGTCTCTTGGAATGAGAATTTGATTACATAGAATATCAGCACATTCCAAGATATTTAAATACATTATCAGATGCATTTGCTTCTCAAATGTTAAATAGACATTTGCATTAAATCAAACAGTGAATTTAAAAACATCTCATAACATGTTTTGCAAGATAACCATAATAATAATATAGCATAGCATAAGAGTGTGTCAAAATATACATCGTCCTCGATCATAGGTTGAAAAACACCTTATGATCGGCAAAAATGATTGTATCAAAAGTCCAAAAATAAGTCTACAAGGCAATCATCCTATCACTGGTGATGATCCCGATAAGACACCACTGCTCGGGCCACCCTACAAAGGAACCTCCTAAAAGGTCCTAGGACCCCAATCACATAGCGCTGAAGCCAAAGAGGAATGTCATCTATGCCGGTCTCCGGGATATCTGCGGTCAAGCGCTCTAGATGGCTCTCCAACTCGGCCAAGGTCTCTGTTGATTGGTCCTGTGGGGATGGTGCTGCGGTAGCTGGCTGTCTTCGATCATAGGGTTGGAGAGCAGCTGGTCTTCATGGACCCACATCTGCATTTAAAACTTTTTACTATTAGTTTTGGGACGATTTTAAAAAATACAAAAAATACATATAAAATTAAAATGTTGAAAACAATTTTACCTCTATCATCCCATTACTCTCCTGGTGGAAGAGCCATGTCGGGATCGCCACGATAATCCATCCTAGCGTATGGAAAATCCTGAATAATAAAGAGTTGGTTCTCTAGCCAACGGAAATACTCTGGTGTGAATCAGACAACCTCGGTACCCTCCTCAGGATGGCGGGCCATAACTACAACCCATCGCATAACCCAAGGATCTCGGGGAAGTCCAGCCTCAATAGTGAGTTGTTGTGGAACCAACATTGGTACCCTCTCTAGGGCAAAGTTGACAACTAAATAACCACATCCAAAGTTCTTTAGCTACCCATTCTTCACCCTGGTCAATTGGCCCTTCACATTGGCCAATACAACATCACACCAATTGAAGATGGTGCCTCGAAATCAGTCTACTGCCATGCGCATCTGGGAACCTGTAGCTAGATGCAATGCTGCGCTTCCACAGAGACTGGTAACAGTAAAGGCAATCACCTTTAGTTCAGGACGAGAGATGGTTTTAACATCTATCCGTTTTTCCAGAGTCTGGTCATTACAGAACTCTAGTCGGAGACTAGCGATAGATTGGCCACCTGCCCTAGATCCGAACAGAGATAATTGCTCGCCTCTCTTGGGAAAGCCAGTCAAAAAGTATATGTCATTTGACTCGATTTCGAGCTGGTTGCCACCAATAATGAAGCACTGGTCCTATATGCTCCACCTGTTCACCAGCCATTGCAGAAAGTCTACCTGTGCCCTCATGCCAGGTATGGTCCAAAATTTGAACAGTTCGCATGCTCTCAATGCCTATAATGAAGGTGGATGGAGTAATGCAGCTTGATCCACATCCTTGTGCTCTCTTTCCCACCAAACAAGCATCTTGTGTACCTACATTGCAAAATAGGTGGATTAGAATTTTCATTCCAAAATTTTATGGGGCAAAAATAGAGAAACTAGGGTTCAAAATCCGCATTCCGCGGGGTTCGCACCCATCCCTTTAGAGACAGTACGTAGGTGCTCACTTCTCCTTAAGGATAGGTGCGACACCTCGAATTTTCTATGTGCATAGAAAAATCGGGGTGTGCAGGGGCCACATGGCGCCCTTGCGCAACTGCCGCGGGCGATTTTTTGCCCTATTTTACCTCTAAAAATCAATTTATAAATCCTAAAACAAAATTTCAAATGGATGAAATGAAAGTTAGGGACAATGTGGATTACCTGGAGAAGACGGTTCTCGATTCTAGCAGTCGGATTTTTCGCAATCTCCACAGGAAGTTTTCTACCAAAAACTCTTACTTTTTACTCCAAAGGCAAACAGTAAAAATGAACTTGTAAAAGCCCTTTTTATAAGATTTTTTTAAATAAATAAATTACATTTATTTAGTTTTTACTTTGAAAAGGTCATTTTTGGTGCATTTTTATTATTTTTAAACAGATATGAGTAATGTTTGCAATTTTTGTGCAGAATATTGGGTATTCAGGTGAAATTGGTCATTTTCAAGAAAAAACACATAGGAGTCCTCTTTAAGCTCTTTTCTGACTCGTAAAATATGAAAAGATTGCCGAGTTTTTATTTTTAGACTCACTAAAATGGAATTAAAAAGATGGTCCTTTTACAACTCTTTTCCGACCGTATAAACATGAAAAGATTGTTGTTCTTTTGTCGTTTCAAGTTAGATATTGGTAATAAAACGACGTGTTTTCGATCGCTTTTTTACTTTTTTCAGATTGAAAGCACTAATTATGAAAAGTACTCCTTGATTGTGGTGATCAAGCGGTTCTCTCAAGTATTATTTTATACTTTTTCAAGCTTGGGAGACACAAATTTACGAAAAAGGACAACCATGGAGTTTTCTTAAGTTTTTCTTCTGACTCCCTAAAATTGAAAAATGCCAAGTTTATCCTATACTGGACTCATTAAAATTTCACAGTAAAATACCTGTTCAATTACAAGTAGGAACGGACCACTCCTTCTTAGGGTTCGAATCTAAAATAAGTTGGACTCATCCGAAGGATGAGCTTATAACCAAGCAAATGTTATCCTCCTCAAGCTTGTCAAAAATAAAGAGGTACTTGCCAGAAATGATGGGGGAAAAGAGAGAAAAATGAACCTGTTTGTCATACTTTGTGTTTGAAAAACCTTCCATCACTCTTGAACACGACACTTTTATTCGCCTGGGTTGGGAAATCCTTTACCTAACAGTTAATCAAGCCACATTGAAAGTCTTCAGCCGGTTTCCAGGTATTAGCTTTGGGTCAATTGTCACCAAGCCATCTGCAGTGTCGTTATGTGTTCAAGAGGTCTATACAAATAAACCATTCACCTGCAAAATATTTTTCATACATCATTGACCATCCCTGAGTTAGTTCTTGCCCAATATATTTCTTTATACTTAATCTATGATTTCGTGTTATGGGCTTGCCTATAACGGATCACTTTCTATCGACTCCAACTCATTATCTAGAAAGATGATCTAGAAATCATCAATACCTTGGAATCTGCATGCCTCAATGGCAGGTTTCTCGCCTTTGACGATAGGTTGCATCATTGACCTTCGATTAAAGGATTCTATGACGTGTTCGACATCGACTCATTCATTCACATTTCATGGATTGTACTGAGTACTTTGAGGGCCATTGGAATTACTGGTGGTTCCTCTCACACTTTTTAATGGTTTACATCATTGAATGGTAATCAAGTGGGTTCTACCATGTTCGACTTCGACACATTCATTCACATGGATAGAATTGTACTAGTTCAGGAAGTAGAAATGAAGACCCTAGATCTAGTTTCCACCATCCAGGCTGCGAGGAATTTTGTTATCATTATATAGTGGACTATTCATAAACAGATGGCTACACCCATACTGTGTCCATGTGTTCCTATTTGTGATGTAATACAAAATCATTCCTGTATCAGAACAGTTTTAGATAGTTCTTAGTCAGTTTTGATCTGAGTATGGGAATGCCTACCTCAGCAATGATATTTTCACATATATATATTTTGTGTTGAATGTTTTTACAGGTTCGACCGGGGTATCCACAGGAAGATCCTTGAAATGATAAAGTACTTCACTCTTCTTAGATGATCAAAAAACCATCCTCATCTACTACAGACTTTGCACTTAGGGGGCAATCTGTTACACAAAAAATTGTCACCATGAATTTCTACTGTTTGTGTGAGCCCATAAACACTCATACATACCTCCTTTGCAAGTCTTAAGTCTCAGATCTTCATGTTAAGCCTTGAAAATGGGAGAAAGACCTTAAAAATATCTCAAATCTTGGTTTCGCACTTTCTCCTAGTATTGCCTACAGTGCCGCACCCAATGGTCATGTTTCTTGCGAACCTGACCACTCTGTCTATTGAGTAATGGGTGCGAACCCCTGTAAAAGTTAAAAAGGCGTGAGTTCATTCTTAAAAACTCATCTTGGGTCACTTTTGGACACTTCTAGAAGGAATATTGCGCTGGCAAGTCCGCTCCACCTTGGTTCATCCATTCCATAACTAAGGGAGCTAACTCCATGATATGAGGTGCTTATCCCATTGAAGGAGGAACTTATCCCTTCAATGGTGGACCTGCAACTTCCTCCATTTGCACTATAAATTCATGCATTGGGCTGGTTGTAAGGGAGGTTGAAAGCTGAAGATTCTTGAGGGTAAATTCTGCTGAAAACTGGACTTCCTTTTGAGCTTATGAGAGGAGAGATCACATACCTTTTCATGTCATTTGGGAAGTGAGTGAGGCTTGTCAAAGTAGAGGAGACTCCTGCTGGACCTTGGAAATAACTTGTGCAACATCAAGGCAAAGGTTGTAAGGTTCTTTTATTCATAGAGTTAATACAATCAAGTTTGTTTTTCTCAATGAACTGTCTCCAATGGTTTATTTTATGAGCTCCTTGTTCTTCATAATGAACATGTTTTATTATACGCAATTATGCTTTGATGTGTGCTTGTTTGTGTATGCAGGTTATTAAAAGGGAACTGCTTGAAGCTGTTGGGATAAAACTGCCACAAACAAGCGTTGGACCGAGGTAGGGTCAGTTACACCTCTTAGTATTCATTTATGAATTGAAACATGTTTAGAGAAAAGTGGATTTGCTTGTGCTCTTTGTTGCTAGATATCATTCGATACTAGGGAGATCAGTCTTGTCCACAAGAACGATTTATCTGGCCAACACATATGTTCTCTTGTTGAAAAAATTCTTCATCCTAAGAAATGAGCTCAACTATATTGATGAATGAATCCACCTCATTTTCTATTCTAGAATCACATGGAAAACATTATAGAGTCCAAGAAATGCTTTATCTTGACATCCTTTTCATCCATATTTACCTCCTTTTTCCTACTGCTATCATCCAAATAACTGTAGTAAACATAAGGTTTTGACAAGGTAAACATTCATATTTCCTCTTTTTCATATTTTGTCAATATTCCTTATTGTTCTATTAAAGTTTACTTGTGGCTACATAATTGATCTGATTCTGCAACTAATCCACAAATATGTAGCTACTTCCATTGTTGATAGGGTTTGAGTGCGCCATCTCAACAAAGGAGTATATGGGTAGATAGGGAATGATCCTCTCATGGATTTCTTCCTATTTACTTGAGATAATTCACCATGAGTTCTGCACTATAACACAGTCAACCATGATAGTCAACAATAGGACAATGCTCTGGAACAAAGTCCAAATTTTAAGATATTTCATCGATTTTATTTTTCAATAGCAAATCGACAAATAAGAAATATGATTTAGTTTTGATAAGGATTATAGTGAATTCGTATAGGCTTAAATTTCTCATATTGTTAATAAGAACTCTATAAAAAAATGAAAACTCTGTGTAATGCGTGCACCACCGTGTGTAATTTGAGCATCCTGTAGAACTCTTTTTCGCTTAATGCAAAGTTCTTGTTTCATATATTTTATATGCTGTTGATCTGAGGTGACTGACTGCCTTGTGGAGGGCCCCTGCGCGTAGATCAGGATTTTGATTCACAATAATCATATTTTCTTTTTCAATTGTTATTTCATAGATTTAATTCATGAATGCCCTGTTTTCATGTTTTTAAGATGTAGTTCAATGAAGTTCGCGATTAGGTTCACTTGATTGATTTCTGTATCGTTCATTTCGTTTGCTTAATACCTAGCATAAATTTAGTAATTTTGTTTGCTTAATACCTAGCATAAACTCAGTAATTTAGTTTCATTCAATTTCCTAGCATAGCTTAGTGATTTCATAGCTCAGTAATATTGTTTCTGTTTTGCTTTTTGCATTGAAATAAAGTTGCAGTAGAAAAGAGTGGCAATCTTTCTCAACTTCTGAATTCAAGCACATTTCATTTCCAGGTTGATAAATTAGGATTTTCTTTATGTCATTTCATGCTTTCATATTTAGCCTTGTTTAGCTGCAACATAAAAATACAAAAACAATTGGTAAGCTGAAAATAATATTAACATAACATATTCCTTGAAAAGAGTTAAATTCATTATCCAATCATTCTAAAAAAAATCAATTCAATCAAAACTGATTCTAGAGATAACATTTAGGATAATCAATTAACAATAAAATCTTAGGAATAACATCCTAGTATAGATAATAACATCATCTCAACACTAATTCTAGATTTTGACATTAACTTATATAACGATAACATAATCACCTTAATGACATAAAAGACTTCTAGCACATACAGTGCACTTGAACTTCATTAGTTTACCTGCCCTGGTCGATAATTTATTCTTACAATTCAAGAACATTAAATTGACTAAACATTTTGGCACCGTTGTTGGGGAAGTACAAATAGAAGTTAAAAAAAAACTCAAGTAAAAACATGATATGCGTAGGGAAAGAGACTCTAGAGGTAGATTTGTAGGATGAGGAAGAAGCATAATTCCCACAAATCCTCTCACTCCACCATGACTTCGAAGTTCCACACCACCCAATCAAACTCAAATTCCATCCATAGGCCAACAAAGACTTCTTGAAGTCTTAATATCTGAAATCCAATCCAGAACTTCACCTACTTCATCTATTGAGGCTATAATTGAAGAAGATACTACATCCCCAACTACAGGAGTAATTTTTCTATCTTCCACTGGTGAACAAATTCTAGGAGAAGAATTAGAAATTCTGAGTGAAGAAGAGGAACAAGAAACTCATCTTGATTATCCATTCATAGAGGAACTAGATTCTGAAAAATCCATCATGGTTGAAGAAGGAGATGGAGAAGTACACAATGCCAATGGTGAACAACCTAGGATTGGAGGAGGAGGTAGAGGTAGAGAAGGAGGTGGAGATAGAGGCAAAGGAGGAGATAAAGGTAGAGGAGACCAAGACCCTTTTGGATTTCCTATCTTTGATGAGGATACAACCCTCAAAATGAATAATATTTCACCTTATATTCTTCCTAATTGCCATGGAAAAAGAAATGAAGACCCAGAGACATTTCTCTTTGAATTTGAAGTATTATGCAGATCATATGATTATCTACGTGATGCTCAAAAATTAAAATTGTTCCCTGCTACCTTAAAGGATTCAACATTGAAATAGTTCATGAGTCTAGGAACGAATACTATAAGGACATGGGAACAAATGAAAGAAGCATTCTTAGAGAAATATAGGGACTACTGTATGCCTCACAACATTAGGGACAAAGTCTTCAAAATGACACAAAAAGAAGATGAGAATGTTGAAGGCCAAGTCGAGAGATTTTTTTATAATCTTAAAAGGGAAAAAATGGATGGTCTGGATGAGGAAACTTCGAAAGGCCTCCTACTCAAATATATCAGAGATGAGTGGATTTATCTCCTTAACTTGACAAGGAAAGGAGATAGTTCTCAATTACCATTTGTAGATATTTGTGATCTATGTGTACATATCTCAAGGGGTAATGCACGAGTTGAAAAAAATCCTAGGGATCCTCTCTTATCAAGAATCAATAAATCTATAGCTGGGGCAATCAGTAGGGCAGAGTTAGGAAGCTTGCTTCATACTTTTAAGATAGATATTTTAGGGATTCTTAGTGAAAAAATCGACACCCTTAAAATACAAAACAAGCAAAAGGCTGAAAACTCCGCATTATCCATATTTTGTCCCAGGTGTAGAAAGAAGCATGCTCTAAGAGAATGTCCTTTAGACTTAAAAACCATAGAAACTTGTGCCATATGTGCATATAACAATGATACTAAATAATTTCCTTCTCTACCGGGGCTTAAGGTTGTATTTAATGATGAAGGAATACCGGAACAAGTAGACCCTCTTTATTTTATTTCCAAAAGACCATGGCAGAACTCTTAAGCAAATCAACCAAAAGGCTTTAAATCACAACAATTTGCTTAGTATTCACAAAATAATTGGAATCCATGTTGGCAGCCTTGGGCTTGGCCACAGTCACAATCTTGGAATCAGGGATGGCAAAATCCTTATGGGGCTTATGCTCAATATCAACAATATTCACCATCCTATCCTAATTTCCCACCACAATTCTTACCTTAATCTAATCAAATTCCTCAAGCTAATCAATTACCTCAAGTTAAAATCCAAAATCAAAATCCAAATCTCTCCCTACCATTTGCACAAAAACCAAATCAATTACCTACTCAACCACTTCAGAATCCAAATAATAAAATGTATCAACTTGTTTACAATATGGAAGGGAAAAATCCTCAAGCTTATGTAATAACTCCACTAGATATGAATAATGTTCAATTAAGATCCGGTAGAATATTACAAAGAAAACTCCCTATTGTCATTCAGGAAGCAAGGACAAATCTTCGAAAAGATAAAAATCAATCCGAAGAAGGAGAAATCTCTCTTCCTCAGAAAGAAAATAACCAAACAGAGAATGCTCCTATAAATTTTGATGATACTCCTATTATAGAACAACCCTCAGTATCCATTAAAGCACATTTTCCTGAACGGTTGAAAACTGATGAAGGAGTAGAAAAACAAATCACATTGCTTGATTATAATATGCTGGATGAATTAAGAAATGTTTGTATAAAAATTATTTTATTGCAAGTTATAAAAGAAATACCATTTTTTGCAAAAACAATCAAGGAATTGGGTACTCAAAGATGAGGAAGAAAAAGAAAAGACATAAAAATAATTCATTTAGTTGGGAAAATTGCAAACATCATGATGGGGAAAGCAACAAAAATATCTAGATATAGGGAGCCCATTGTGAAAATTCACATCAATGGAATTGAAATACCAAACACACTTATTGACCTAGGAGCATCCATAAACATAATGAGTAAACAAATCATGGATTCACTAAGGCTTCCTAACCTTCCATACACACCAACATTGTTGCAATTAGTAGATAGGTCTGTAATTAAACCCGATGGTGTGTTAGAAGATGTTTGTGTATCCTTAGATTCTTGGGAATATCCTATCGACTTCATGGTTTTAACATCCAAGAATAATTTAGGAGGACATCCATTAATCCTAGGAAGACCTTGGTTAGCTACGACTGATGCTTTCATCGTATGTAGATCAAATGACATGTTTGTCTCAGATGGAAATTCTACAAAGAAATTTACATTGTATCCACCTGCAAAAAAAACAATGGAAATAGAGAGTGGGGAATGGATAGATAATGATGATGATATACAACCCATTTTCACTACTGAACAAGTAAATGAGGAGGACCAAATTTTAAATCTGATGGAAAATAATGCACCCTCATTACATTATGACCATAGTCAAATTGAATATCTATCATCTAGATAAATGTCTTTACACTCTATGGAAAAATTTGGAAATCCTCCAATATAATTTTTTCCAAGCAAAAATTTGAACATTAATGAAAACCTGGAAGAATTACAGAAAAATCAACTGGTAGAAATTTTACAAAAACACTCTTCTTCTTATGCATGGGAATACACCGATGTGAGGAATTACTCCTAAAAATTGCATGCATCATATATACTTGGAATAGAGTTTGAGACCAGTTAGACAACTGCAAAGAATAATGAATCCAAATCTAAAAGAAATTGTTAAGGAGGAATTACAAAAACTGCTAAATGTAAACTTCATCTATCCAATATCAGAGAGTTAGTGGGTTTCACCCCTAGTAATCATTCCTAAGAAAAATGGGAAATGGAGAGTATGTATCGATTACAGGGAATTGAATAAAGCAACATTAAAATACCACTTTCCACTTCCTTTCATAGATCAAGTTTTAGACACATTAGCAGGGAAAAAGTATTTTTCATTTTTGGACGGTTTTAGTGGATAAAAACAAATTCAGGTAGCACTTGAGGATCAAGATAAATCCACATTTACCTGTCCATGGGGAACTTATGCTTATTGAGTACTTCCTTTTGGATTACGCAATGCTCCAACAACATTCCAAAGAGTAGTACTTGGAATTTTCTCTGATCTTATTCATGATTGTGTGGAAGTATATATGAATGATTTCACAATTTACAAAGATTCTTTTGAAGAAGCACTTGAAAATTTAGAAAAATTTATAATAATATGTAAAGAAACAAATCTTTCGTTAAGTCATGAGAAATTTTTTATGATGTTTAATAAAGGAATTGTTTTAGGTCGACATATTTCAGGAGATGGAATTAAGGTAGACTCATCTAAACTAGAGGTCATTTATAAATTATCAGTGGAAAATTGTCAACGAGATGTTAGGAGTTTTCTTAGTTTTAATAGATACTATAGAAGATTCATAGGAAAATTCAAAAAAATTGCATCTCCACTCTTCAAATTACTTACCAAAGACTGTGAATTCAGTTGGGATTTTGATTGTCAAAATGTCTTTGAAACTTTGAAAAAGAAAATCTCTGAAGCACCTATTTTAAAAGGACCTAATTGGAAATTTCCTTTCCATATATCAAGCGCTTTAGACACAGCCTTAGGAGCTGTACTAAGACAAAAAAACCTTACTTCTTATGAAATCTATTATACTAGTAAAAATTTAACTCCAATAGAGCTAAATTATACTATAACTGAGAAGGAGTTTTTAGTTGTAGCTCATGCCATTAATAAATTCAGACATTATATAACTAACTATGAAACTTTCATTCACAC
Organism: Pinus taeda; assembly: GCA_000404065.3. Lineage (NCBI taxonomy): Eukaryota > Viridiplantae > Streptophyta > Pinopsida > Pinales > Pinaceae > Pinus > Pinus taeda. The sequence continues at coordinate 6,408 of APFE030412050.1, read as the reverse complement.
AGGCCATTCTTCCATTAGATGTCTAATGAATAAACCAATCACTAATGGAAGAATAACTAGATGGATCTTATTATTGCAAGAATTCAACATCACCATTTTAGATTGACCAGGAAAACAAAATACAATTGCTGAATTTTTATATAGAATTCAGAATGATAACAATGATAAACCTGTGGAGGAACAATTTCCTGATGAATATCCTTTTGCAGTATCTACTAAATCACCTTGGTATGCAGATATTGCTAATTCTTTAGCTACAGGGAAATTTCCATTTCATTTGTCTCCTAGAGAAAAGAGGAGGATATTTCAAAACAACACATCTTACTCATGCATAAACCAAGAATTGTACAAAACATGACTATATTTCATCATCAAAAGATGTGTTCGAGAAGACGAGATACCGGAAATACTTAAAGCATGCCATGATGAACCATGTGGAGGACATTTCTCTGACAGAAGAACTGCTTATAAAATCCTTCTCTTAGGATATTATTGGCCTTCCATTTTCAAGGATACCAAATAATATGTTAAGAGATGTGATAGTTGTCAAAGGATGGGGAAACCTACTCTTTCGAATGAAATGCCATTACAACCTTAGGTAATCATTGAACCTTTTGAGAAATGGGCACTAGATTTTGTTGGTCCAATCAATCCACCTTCAAAATAAAAATGGTATATTATGGTATGTATTGATTATGTCACTAAATGGGTAGAATCTAAAGCACTTCCTTTTGCTACTGAAAATGTTGTAGTTTCATTTTTTTTTAAGGATATTTTCACTTGTTTTGGTGTTCCAATAGAAATTGTAATAGATCAAGGAACACAGTTTACATCCAGATTAGTGCAGAAGCTCATGGAATAGTACAAAATCAAGCATCAGAAATCTACTCCATAACATCCACAAGCCAATGGACAAGTTGAGTCTACAAACAAGGTGATTGAATCAATTCTCACAAAGACTATATACTTACATAGGAAGGACTGGACATAAAATCCTCTAGAATCTTTGCGGGCTTATAGAACTACATGGAGCAGCACTACAGGACATACTCCCTATGAACTTGTTTATGGGAAGCAAGTCTTATTTCCAATAGAGTTCCAAATCCAGACCTATAAAACAACAGTCCAGTTGGATCTTGAATTATCAGAAGCACAAAAGCACAGGATGGGACAAATCAATGAGCTTGATGAAATAAGACAAGATTGCTTCTAGAAGACCAGCCTAGTTCAACAACAGTGATCCAGATGGCATGACAAATACATCAAAGAAAGAAAATTTCATCCAGGAGATTGGGCATTACTTTTTGATTCAAAGTTCAAGAACTTCCAAGGAAAATTCCAAACTCATTGGCTTGGACCTTATGAAGTTGAAAATGTCTTTGAAAATTGTGCAGTCAAAATTAGGACTATTGGTGAAGATAAAATTCCTCTTTTAGTGAATGGACATTGACTTAGACTTTATCAGAAGCCATTGACAAAAGAAGAGTTTGTCAAAAGTTTCCAAAACTCATAATTGAAGATGGTTGAGAGGAATTCTTCTTCTTTTCCACCTTAGAAATTTTATTTTTCTCTATTTCATTTAAAATAATGTATAAACATGAAAACCAACAAGTTGTTGGCATGCTTATAGAAAAAAATTTAAAGTGAAAACCAACTCTTGTTGGCACCTTAAATTTTCTCTTAATCATTTTTCTAAAAAATCCCTTTTCTAAACATCCCTTGAATTTTTTTTTGCTACAGAATTAGTGAATTTCTACAGCTATGTCAATTTTTTGCAGCTCTAATAAGGTTTCTGCAGCAAATCTGACAGGGACACTTGGTGGCTCAAATTGAAGAAATGATTGACTCCTTTCAAGTGCAAAGTAACTGCAACTGACATCAAAGGAAATATAAAGGTTAGCAAATAAATCTAAGTTATGTAACACTTTAATTTTACAATAGGGGTTAACATATTGCATATATCAATTATGTGGGTGTAACATTACCAAAAACAAAAAAAACAAAATCATTGCAGTTCATGGATGATAGTCCCTTGTAAAATCCGTTATAATCCACCACCATTTAACTCCTATCTCATACTCATTTCGGATCCATCGATTTGATCACCGAATCATTGAATTAAATGCATTCAAATGGCTAACTCATCCTCGTGAACCTTCATTATACTTATCCATTCTCTCATTCTTTCAATCCATATAGTCTCTTCATCCTAGAGCGAAACCCTACTGAGACTATTTTCCCTGTCAAGGAAAACAGTTCTTGAGATGAAACATATCTCACCATGGGCGTTATTGTTCGAACAGAACCAACAAGAGGGAAATTTTTGGAAGGATGCCCCTAGACCACATAATTGTTACAGAAAGCTCAGTGGTTATATTTCATAGAAAAGTTTGATGGTTTCCACAGGGAGGTGACAAAAACCTTTGCACGATCTTTTGATGGAGAAAAAGTTGAAATATTTGATGTCAAGTTCGCAGTGACAGAGTACTTAATTGCGGAAGCCACCGAACTGCCTAGAGCTAGAGAAAAGTGGTTCAAGAATAAAGGAATCAAAGGGGAAGAGTGGAAAATTTTCTTAAAAAACTCAAGCATGTATACTCTTGTCTTCAAAAAAGGTATTCCTAGCTCTGCCCTCAAAAGTAAGTGGAGAAATTTGCTCCTTATCCTTCAGAAATTTGTTACTTGTGGAGGCCGATTTGGGTGTATGTTTTTCTATCACATTAGGCTATTGATGAATTTCATTGAATAAAATCATATGAATGTTCCATAATTTTTGTTGAATAGCCTTAAGAAAATGTCAGTAAGTGTTTAGAAGAAATTCCAACTTATAGACAACACAATGTACCATCATGGGTTAGTAAAAATTTTGATTGCGTTTCATCTTCAAAGCATAGGTGATAATTGGGAATATTTTCTAGTGAGAAATCACTTTGAAGAAAAAACCCCTGAACAACCAAGTGGTAGCAAAACCCTAAGGGGAAGAAAGAGAAAATTAAGACAGTAATAGAACAAGAACCACATCATCAACAATATTTCTCATAGGATGATCTACCAACTGTAGAAATTTTGCAGAAAATGAACATAAAAAGTCTTAGAAGAAAGAAATCCAGCAAGAGAATGGAGGTTTTACCCCAAATAAAACCCCTACCTCAGAAATAAATTCCAAAAGTTAAGGAAAATAAGATTCAAAGGATGTTGACCACAGGTTTGAGAAGAAGCACTAGATTGAACACAGTGAAAGAGGTAGCCTCAAAAGTTGCAGAGCATATTGATATTGAGTCAAAGGAGTAATCTAAAGATCTCGAGGACTCTCCAAGAGAATAACTAAGATTGTCATCAAGGGTATCACCACCTCCCTTCATTTCACCTCCAAAGAGTCCAGTACAAAGCCCAGGTATTGATCCTGTACAACAATAAATCTATGGTTACATAGAATCATTAGAGAGAAAGGAAGCAGCAACTAAAGGATCAATTCAGAGCCAAGAAGAAGAAATCAACCAGTTTAATGAGCCACAAGAACCTACAATATATAATGTCTTGAAACAAGAAATATTTAAGTTGGAGACATTAAACAGGTACCTCAAAACTGAAAATCAAACTTTGAAGGCACAAAATGGAATTCAAATTTCCAAAAGTGATAACCTCATTCTTCACTTAAGTATGTTGGATTAGGGGGTCCTAACCAAGGTTTAGAGTTAGTTGCACCAAACAAATCCCTACACTACTGGCCCTTTTGGCATGAATCCATGGTGCATGGACAAAAGTCTCACCCAAAACAGTATGGGGGGATGTTGGAACCAAGTTTCCGCACCCAAAGATCAGTGTGATGTCATTTTTGGCAACCTAGATCTACCTTCATGCAAACCTCTATGCCCCTGTGGCCTATTGCTGTAATTTCCTTCAATCAGCTTCTAGACTTCCATGAAGGTCTACGAATGTTTTTTGCGAACCCTGAACATGTCAATTAGCTACTTACGTGTGCTTTAGATTATCCTTAGATCAATAGTTACCCAGAATTACCTAAGTGTGTGATAACTTTAACATAAAGCGTTATGATCTTCGTGTAATCACTTAACATTAATTGTGTTCAGAGAATAGTACATATTAAGTAAAATCGCACATAAATACATCATAAATTTTTAAAGCCAACATTCATCACAACATATAGCTCATTCATACATAACCGGAGTAAAGGGACTAAACACAGGAATTTTTGTAATCTTCTTTATTGATATTCACTAAAGGTTTACAGGCTCAAAAATTCCCTATGCACTTAGCTACAGGGGTCCACGCACTTAGCTGCGGACACTACTCTAGGCCTCTACGCACTCCGCTGCAGAGCCTTCTCCTCCTCTAATACTTCTATCTCTGCACTAGATTTCTTCACTCGTACCCATAGACTTCTTCTTTCTTGCTTTAGACTCTCTAAAGCACACCTATTTATATAATCCCATGGTCCATGGACCATGGGTAGATCTTCAAAATTTGACTCTAGTTACATAAAAGAAGGGTAAAACCCTTTTTGACTCTTAACTAGCTATGCGCTCTGTGACCACAATTTGTGGAGAATTTACATATTTTTACATCAAAACTTCTGTTTTGCCCCAAAACTAACCCAGGGTACCCCATCCCAACAGGCCCCCAACACAAAGATCGTGACTTTCCCTCGAGTCACTCATATGGCATGGAGATCTCACTGTGAATATCCCCCAGCTCCACCAGCACCATTGCTATTTCAGTCGCGCTCTGCATGGTTTCCTGCTTCACCTATTCGACCAGTTGTTCTATGGCTGGTCCTTCGCTATCCTGCTTGATCTTTTGCTGTGTAAGCTGTAGGTTCACCAAATTTTCTTGTATGGTGGTGGAGACTTGGTAGGCTTCTTCCAACCAAGTGTCGAACTGTGCCTTAAGGACTACCTCTTTTTTTTGCACTGCTTCAACTTATATAAGGAGTTGCTTCCCCTACTCCAACTTGGCGAGGTGCTATGCTGTAGCCACTGAGCATGCTGTCGCCCGCACTTTGTCATACTGCTGTTGAAGCTCACGAGTCTCTTTTTTTAATCTCTACAGGTTGGGATATTCCTGGAGGGTCATCACTACTTCCATGGCCTACTCAAACACGCTGTGCAGTCCACTACTACAACATCCATAGTGGCTATTGTATCCTTAACAGTGGCTTTGCGTTGTTCCCTAACTTCTGGCGGGGTCAAAGGCTATGACTTGAGCTCCATTTTTGTGATTTTCATGTTCATCTCAAACTAAACTCTGGCCACCTCTATCTTGGCATCGTAGACACCCCTTGCAAGCTTCATGATCTTGGCCTTAAGCGGTGCCTCCTTAGGTATGTGAAACTCTGGCATTGTCTTGCATGACTCTGGCATTGTGGCCGTGAGTTCGGCACATTGCACATGGATTGTTTCCTTTGCCTTCAAGGCCACTGTCTTCTCGACGAAAATTTGCTCATTTTTCACCTGGTATTCACTGATTAAGCTGAGAGCGCATCGCTCTCGCGCTCTTAGCTCCGCTGTCAGACTTGTCTGCAATGTGTGAAGATACTCATTGGGGAGCACTGCGAGGTTGAGGCCGATATTCTTCAGAGTACTCATGATGACCTTTTCATTAGCTGATTCCACACTCAAAGACCCTTCGAGTAGCCCAACTTCCCAAAAATCGACTGATCTAACCATCTCCGCAGCCTAACTGGTCCCTAGTGCCAAGCTCGTCTATGTGGCGCTCACCTGTCCTAAGCTTACTTGTATCCTACTAGTCTAGATTTGCAGCTTACACAAATCCTTTTGAATAGTGGCCAGTGACTGCAGCTGCTATTGTTTGAATTGTTGCAATAGTTCTGCTATGGTATCACACACTTTATCTTTGATCTTGTCGAGATTGTCTTCTATGACCGTGATGGGATCTAGCAGTGGATTCTTCGCTTTCGAATTCTTTCGGGGCCCCTTCTTTTATTGTTCCCTGTACCTCTTCACCCGGAATGGGGTGCTCTGTCCTTCATCCCCGCCACTACCTTGCTCTGACTGTTATTCTTCCTTGGTCTAGGGTGAAGGGAATTTACCACTTCACTCAAAGTCACGCTATTCCTATTCAGCCTGCTTCTTTGCTGTGTGCTCTTTTTCCAGTCGGGCCTTCTCCTTGACCTCCTTCCTTCGCTTCTTAGCCAACTGCTAGACCACCTATTTTGCTGCCTCCTTCTTCTTCTTTTCTATGGAAATCCCCACACATTTGCTAGTGCCTGCAACCAGATTGGATGGAGAATGCCAATCTGTCGATCAATGCTTGATAACCTCCTGAATGGCATCGTCTGTGGCAAGATAAGGTAGATCAAACCACTTCTTCTGCGGATCCTTCTGTGCCTTGATATACACGTGGTGGAAGTCTACCTTAAACTCTGAA